>CAUYRT010058596.1:0-77722 GCA_963574885.1 Lepilemur ruficaudatus | reverse complement strand
TTTTTTTGAGACAGACTCTCACTCTGTTGCCCGGACTGTAGAGTGCCGTGGCGTCAGCCTAGCTCACAGCAACCTCAAACTCCTGGGCTCAAGCGATCCTTCTGCCTCAGCCTCCCGAGTAGCTGGGACTATAGGCATGCGCCACCATGCCCGGCTAATTTTTTACATATATTTTTAGTTGTCCAATTAATTTCTTCCTATTTATAGTAGAGACGGGGTCTCACTCTTGCTCAGGCTGGTCTTGAACTCCTGACCTTGAGCTATCCACCCGCCTCGGCCTCCCAGAGTGCTAGGATTACAGGCGTGAGCCACCGCGCCCGGCCATAGCTGCTATTTTTTAAAATCTTATTTTTATTAAGGTATTACTTACATGCAATGAAATTAATCTATTTTACCTGTACAGTTTGATGAATTTTAGTAATTATATAAAATTGTGTAACAACCACCACAAGCAAGATACAGAACAGTTCCCTCACCCTAAAAATTTTCTTCATGCCACTTTGTAGTTGATCCCTTCTCCCCATTCCTAGCCCCAGACAACCACCAATCTGCTTTCTATCACTATAGTTTCATCTTTTCTAGAATTTTACATAAATGAAATCATACAGTAGGCAGTATTTTGTGTCTCACTTCTTTCACTTAGCATAATGAGATTTATCTGTGTTGTTGTATGTATTGATATTGTGTTGCTTTTATTACTTAGTAGTATTCCATGGTATGGTTATACCACTATTTGTTTATCTGGTTACCAGTTGCTGAACATTTGAACCGCCGCTGATTTTTGGCTATTATGAATAATACTGCTATGAACATTTGCATATAGGTCTTTGTGTAGACATGTTTTCATTTCTCTTGGAATGAAATTCCTAGGAGTAGAATTGCTGTGTCATATGGTGAGTGTATGTTTAACTTTATGAGCCTACCATACTGTTTTCCAATGTGGCTATACCATTCTGTATTCCCACCAACAAAGTATGAGTGTCCCACTGCTTGACATCACTGGTACTATTTTATACAGGCTAATTTAAAGGTTTCTAACACTAACATTATGATTTTATAAAACAGGTTAACTTATCTATTAAAATTTATATGTAAATATTTTAAGTCCTATGAAAATATATAGTTTTCCTAGATAGTCACATTAGTTTTAAATTAAATAAATCAGTTTGAATTTACCTTTTTATGATCTCTTCTTCCTTTTATTGTGTTCTTACCTGAGCTGCTCTATTTTCTCTGGAGTAATAGGACCATTCCCAAAAACTTGGTTTATCTCTTCATACAACTTTTTTTGAACTTCTTCACAGGTGGTTAAAAAATAGATTGTCCAGGTACACACTAGATGAAAAATTGTATTAATAACAATGAAAATAGCTAACTCATGGTTTGAGTATAGAATTAAAAAAAAAATTAAAGAACAAACGGCTTAGAGTGAGGTTTTATATGTATATTTTTTTCTTCTGATATAAGATACATAAATACTACCAAAAAGTACAACAAAATTATTCACAGGATTGTATTTTATTGAATGGAACATGAATATTTACAGAACGTTGACCAAAAGAGAGTGGAATCAGGATGTTTTTTCTTTCTTTAAACTGGCAAGTAACAGAAGCCACTTAATACATTTTACCTTGGGTAAAACAGTTAAGATAATAAATAAATTTCCTATCTGTGGGAGTGTTCAATGTTGGTGATCGTGATGTATTATCTGGTTCATTCAACCTTATAAAATAAAAAAACTAATTTATCAGTTCACTTAGGAGCACTAATGAAATGATTCATATAAATCAAAGCAGCAAGAGATTTATCTATAAATCAATATACTAAATTTTTTACTTGTAATGGTAAATACACTGGCTCAAAAACTATGACTGGTTATTGCTTAGGACCATGGTTCTCAAACATCACCCGGGAGTTGGCTGATGCTACAACTCACATCCACAGATTGCGACTCAGTACATTTGGGGTGAGGTCCAGCCATTTGTACTATAACAAATGAAGTACACCACAGTTATTTGGATTAACACCAAAATTGGAAGATCACTGGCTCACAGCTTACCTTAGCTTAAACTGATTTATGGATTATATTCAGTGAGGAAATTAAAATATAAGGAAAATACATGATGAAAATAAAACAGAGGAAAAAGAGTAGTTACATTTCCTTTAGGGACTGGGATTATAATTACTCAAAAAATGCAACCATTTAGATATGTCTCTTTCTCTAGAATATGCTTAAACTGACACCATCTATAGCTCTACTGTTTCCATGTCACAAATACTTCTTAATATGCTTATAGCAATTTCTACTTTTACTTATCAATGATTTCTTTTCTGAGCTAAGAGCTGACTTAAATTTGTCTCAGTTAATTTTTTAAGAAGTTTGCCATATTCATCTATTACCCATATTATTATCACTAAAATCAATAGCTACTTCCTACTCAATTTTTTTTTTTTTTTTTTTTGAGACAGAGTCTCACTTTGTTGCCCAGGCTAGAGTGCCGTGGCGTTAGCCTGGCTCACAGCAACCTCAAACTCCTGGGCTGAAGCAATCCTTCTGCCTCAGCCTCCCAAGTAGCTGGGACTACAGGCATGCACCACCATGCCCGGCTAATTTTTTCTATATATATTTAGTTGGCCAATTAATTTCTTTCTATTTTTAATATAGATGGGGTCTCGCTCTTGCTCAGGCTGGTTTCGAACTCCTGACCTTGAGCAATCCGCCCGCCTCGGCCTCCCAGAGTGCTAGGATTACAGGCGTGAGCCACCGCGCCCAGCCTCAAAACGACGATTTTTTTGATTTTTGGTCAGCTCATGAGGCACCCACTTATCAAGCTTTTTCACCTTTCCAATTTGCTTGAAATGCCCAACGACCGTAGAATAGCCAACCTTGAGTTCTTCAGCAACTTCTCGTGTAATTGTAAGGGGATCAGCTTCAATATTGCTCTCGATCGGTCGTTGTCAACTTCCGATGCCCAACCACTGCGCTCCTCATCTTCAAGGCCCTTGTCTCCTTTGCAAAACTTCCTGAACCACCGCTGCACTGTATGTTTGTTAGCAGTTTCTGGGCCAAATGCGTTGTTGATGTTGCGAGTTGTCTCCGCTGCTTTACGACCCATTTTGAACTCGAATGAGAAAATCACTCCAATTTGCTTTTTGTCTAACATCATTTCCATAGTCTAAAATAAATATAAAATAAACAGCAAGTAATAAGTCATTAGCAAAAAGACATAAAGCGAGAAATGTGCATTAAAATGACTTATAACATAATCACATTTATTTAAGAATGCATTCCAACATCAAATGGCAAATTTCAACAATGCTAAAATCCACGATTCTTTTTGCACCTACCTAATACTCACTGCATATATCAGATGAGGTTAGTTAATAAGACTGAGCCTCAGTTTCCTCATCTGTAAAATAGACAATGAGCAGCCTCATGTACTGACTTGATCTTTTTGTGCGTCTGCCTACCTGGTAGCCTATGTGCCCTTGAGGTTGGGGCATGGGCTGCTTCTGCTGCACACACAAATCCCACCACTACCACCAGCCGCTACCCTGCCCACACTGCCTGCTTCTGCCGCACACACCACCACCACCACCACCACCTGCCGGCCTGGCCCACAGGAGGGAGCTGATCCAGGCTGTGGGACCCACAGTGTGGCTCTGAGTGTCTCATAAATCTCTTGGTCTCCCCTCAAATTTGGTTCCCTCTGAAAGATTCTTCCTAAAGACGCTGTTTCCCTTCTGCCACTCTCTTTTCCCTTTGAGACTCCTTTGTGGCCTATATTCACAGAGCGGAAACAATGCAGAGAGGAAAAGGATCAAAAAGAGGAGAAAAGGCTGAAAATGGCTATAGTAACTCTCTAATTGCAAATTTTTATGCCAAAGCAGCTCATTTCTTCATTATAAGATAGAACTTTTACAGATGTGGAAATACAACCTAATTTTTTTTTCTATTTTTGTTCAATTACTATTTAAGGTCTTTTTTTTTATGATGCTACTGTTTTATGAGAACACACTGGACCATTCATTATACAAGGTCAAAATATTTTCACTAGAAGAGAGGCCACTAAACTACGGAAACTCCATTAAAATTTTTCTCACAATGTAATTAATACTCTCTCCTAGTTTAGAAAAAATAACAAGCATGCCTTAGTGTATCCTTAATAACGTAATAGACCCAACTTGTGGCTAGAACTTGACACTCTTTGAATCATGGTGTGTTTGGGTTTGTACCCAAGTTCCTGATACCTTAGGCAAAGCTGTTAAACTATTTGGTCACAAGCTCTCCCATCTACCCAGTGAGAATTGGAAGAAAAATAAATTGTAGCATGAAAATGTTTTACTATAGGGGAAAAAAAGCATTGCAATATGAAGCTGAATGATTTAAAAATGTAAGGATGGCCAGGTGCGGTGGCTCACGCCTGTAATCCTAGCACTCTGGGAGGCCAAGGTGAATGGATCACTCAAAGGTCAGGAGTTCGAAACCAGCCTGAGCAAGAGCGAGACCCCATCCTTACTAAAAATACAAAGAAATTAATTGGCCAACTAAAAATATATAGAAAAAATTAGCTGGGCATGGTGGCGCATGCCTGTAGTCCCAGCTACTTGGGAGGCTGAAACAGAAGGATTGCTTGAGCCCACGAGTTTGAGGTTGCTGTGAGCTAGGCTGACACCATGGCACTCTAGCCTAGGCAACAAAGTGAGACTCTGTCTCAAAAAAAAAAAAAAAAGTAAGGAATGTAATTCCATTTATTCATTCAATATATATGTACTAAGAATGTATGATTCATAGAACATGATTTAATCATAATGTAAAAATCTTTGTGACCTTAAAATAGGCAAAGATTTCTTAGATCTAGTATCAGATATACCTTACATAAAAGAAAAAATTTGGCCAGGCATGGTGGCTCATGTCTGTAACCCTAGCATTCTGGGAGGCTGAGGCAGGAGGATCACTTAAGGTCAGGAGTTCAAGACCAGCCAGAGCAAGAGTGAGATACGATCTCTACTGAAAATAGAAAAAAATTAAAAGAAAACCAAATGTCTTCTCTATAATGAGAGTGAAAGACAATCCACAGACTGGTAGAATATATTTGCAAATCATATCTGATACAGAACTTGTATCTGGAATGTCTAATGAACTCCTAATACTCAATGGTAATAAGAAAAAAAATAGCCTGTAATAACGAAATAGTGAAAGAGTTAAACAGACACTTCCCCAGAGAGGATATTCAGATGGTAAATAAGCACATAAAATGACAATAATTAAACAGGGCACAGTGGTACACACATGTAATGCCAGCTACTTGGGAGGCTGAGGAAGGAGGATTGCTCGAGTCCAGGAGTTTGAGACCAGCCTAGGCAACATAGCAAGACCCCAGTCTCAAAAAAAAAAAAAATTAACATCATTAGTCATTAGTGACATTCAAATTAAAACCACAATAGGCTACTACTACACACATATATTAGAATGTCCCAGTTTTTTAAAAACTGACTATACCAATTTTGGTGAAGATATGGAGCAACTAGGATGGTGAAAATACAAAATGGTAAAATCACTATGGAAAATAGTTCAGCAGTTTCTTAAAACATTAAGCCACTATATGACAAAACCATTCTACTTCTAGGTATTTACCCAAGAAAAAGGAAAACATATGTCCATACAAAGAATTACACACAAAAGTTCACAGTAGCTTCATTATGGTAATTAAACACTGGAAACAATCCAAATTTCTATCAACAGGTCAATAAATAAACAAATTGTGGTGTGTGTGTATGTGTATGTATATATTATACATTATATATAGAATTCTACTAGGCAATGAAAAGAAATGAACTATTGATACATGTGACTATAAGAATGAATCTCAAAACCATTATGCTGAGAAATAATATAAAAAACATAGGAATAATGAAAATTCAAACTAATGTATGTACTTGAAAGCAGATGAGTATTTGCCTGGGAATGGAGGTATAAGAGGAAATGGGGAGGAGGGGCTGGAGGAGGGGTTATTAAGGGGCACAAGGAACTTTTTAGAGTTGATTGATGTGTTCATTTTCTTGATTATGGTGACAGTATCAAGAATGTATGCATATATCAAAACTTTTCACATATGTGCAGTTTATTGTATATAAGTAAAACTGTTATAAAAGATAAATCATATTTGTTTGGGTCTACTTCTGACCTTTCTATTCTGTTCCTTTTATCTATGTGTCTTATCTATTCTCCAAATACCACAGTGTCTTTTTTTTTTTTTTTTTTTTGGTAGCTTTATAATGAATGAATCTTGAAATCTGGTAGTGTGAATTCTACAACTTCATTCTTTTTCAGAATAGTTTTGGCTATTCCATTTCCTTTGCCTTTCCTTACAGATCCTAGAATTAGATTGTGGATTTCTAAAGGGAAAAATTCTTCTAGGATTGTGTTAAGTTTATAGATCATTTTGGTGATAACTTTTTTTTTTTTTTTTTTTTTTTGAGACAGAGTATCACTCTGTTGCCTGGGCTAGAGTGATATGGCGTCAGCCTAGCTCACAGCAGCCTCAAACTTCTGGGCTCAAGCGATCCTCCTGCCTCAGCCTTGAGAGTAGCTGGGACTACAGGCATGTGCCACCATGCCCGGCTAATTTTTTCTCTATATACTTTTAGTTGGCTAATTAATTTCTTTCTACTTTTAGTAGAGACGGGGTCTCACTCTTGCTCAGGCTGATTTTGAACTCCTGACCTTGAGCGATCCTCCCACCTTGGCCTCCCAGAGTGCTAGGATTACAGGCGTGAGCCACCATGCCTGGCCTTAACTAACATCTTAAAAACATTGAGTCTTCCAATTTATAAACCTGGTATAGTCTCAATTTATTTAGTTCTTCTTTGACTTTTGTGTATTGGTATATAAAACTTATATGTGTGAATAGATCATACTATCTATAAGGTTCAGTTCAGGATAGCAAATACAGATTTATAAAGTATTCATTATTAAAAGTTAAGTCTAATAGGTTTGAAAACCTGACCTAAAGAATTATTACATAAAAGGGAAGACTGATCTTCAGAGAAAACCAGGACTCACTGGTTTGTGAAAAGAGAGTGATTCGAAAGCGGCTCAGAAGACAGGAGGTTGGATGAAAAAGAGAGTGAGATGTCAACACAGCCAGATGAAGACAGAGGACATTTATGAAGGAGAGCATGATCAACGGTGCCAAATGCTATTATGTTACGTAAAATGAGGAGAACTGAACTTCCGATTTAATAATATAGAGGTTGTTAGTGGCCTTGACAAGAACTGTTTCTGTGGATGAGGGTGGTGGGACTGGCGGATGTGAAAGACTGATTGGAGTGGGTTAAGAGGGAATAGGAGGAGAATTGGAAATAGGTTGAGGAACTTTGCTAGAAAAGGAGCCAAGAAATGGGGTGGTAGATGTAGGAGTAAGGGGGACGTCACTAGTACGTATTTAATGTGTAAGAAGGTATTGGATCTAAGGGCAGCAGTAGAGTTGACTTCACACAGAAATTGGCGATGTTCACCCATTATAACAGCAGGAAGAAAAAAATATATGGATCTAAAAGGAGGTAGACTTGGATTTGAGGGCGAGGTGATGTGAACGTTCTTTTGATTACTACCATTTTCTTAGTGAAAAAATAAAATAAAATCATGGACTAAGACAGGATGAGGGAGGAGGCGGTGCAACAGCTCTCTGGCAGAATGGTGGAGGGAATTGACTTGGGAAGTGTGGTAGGATTGCCTTGACAGTATCATGACCACTTGGAGTCTGAACTCACAGATTTCAAGTGATACCAGTTAGATGGCTGTACTTTTCTTCAACGATTTTCATCTCTAAGTTACATGTTTTGAGTTAATGGAAAAGGAAAAAAATCAGGGTTTGAGTTTCCCAGGCGAATACGATGGAGGGAAGAGGGCTAGGGAGTTTGTGGCCATGAGAGGAGCTGTAATGAAGGACTTTGAATCCAAATTGTGTAAGGACTAAAATAATGACATGAAGGTGATGGACAACACGAAGGCTAGGACCAATGTACTGGATCCTGGTGGGAAAAAAAATGTTGACCTAACAGTAAAGAGAGGGAGTTGAAAGTGTAGGAGGAGATAGTCAGCGTGGAATAGTAATCAGTAATGTCTAGGGGGTGTCCGTAAGAACGAGTGGCTGAAGTAGGATCGGAGAACAGACCCTTTGGCAGTGAGGTCAGGGAGTGATAGATCAGGCTGTTGGAAAAATCTATGTGTACATAGAAATCACCAAGAATAAGTTTAGAAACTGGGGTGTGGAGTACGAATGTAAGCCAGGTGTCCCGTAGTTCACATCATTGGAGGGGCAGTGAATAGACAGATGGCTGCAGCAGGGCGTGAGAGCAGGGACTCCAACGGAGTTTGCCTTGTTTTGGTGAAGGAAGGAGGCAGGACTAACAATGACTCCAGAAGTGGCCACAGAACATTTATCACCTCCTGGCCTAAAGATATCTACTTATGGGGAAAACACAGCCACCACTGACATTCAGTATCTCCTTCTGAAAATATAAGGAATTGTGCAGTACCTTTTGGAAGGATTATTATAAACAGTTTAAGTACACTGTGATAACTTGAAATACACTTTGGTTATTTGCAGATTTTGTTATGTGGAAGCTTCTAATATGCTATCTGCTATTTATGGCTTCATCTCAAAAGCATAATATCATATTTCAGAGTCAAATAGTTGGGCCCTTTTTGAAAACAAGGTCTCCACAAAAGCTATAAAGTAAAAATTAGCCTGGAAAAGCTACACAGTACACATTTGTGTAGTTACTGGGCACAAGTCTGGTTAGTCATCCTACTTGAGATGAGGCAGAATTACTATAGATCTAGAAATTAGAAATTAGGGGCCGGGCGCGGTGGCTCACGCCTGTAATCCTAACACTCTGGGAGGCCGCGGCGGGTGGATTGCTCAAGGTCAGGAGTTCGAAACCAGCCTGAGCAAGAGTGAGACCTCGTCTCTACTATAAATAGAAAGAAATTAATTGGACAACTAAAAAAATATATAGAAAAAATTAGCTGGGCATGGTGGCGCATGCCTGTAGTCCCAGCTACTCAGGAGGCTGAGGCAGTAGGATCACTGGAGCCCAGGAGTTTGAGGTTGCTGTGAGCTAGGCTGATACCACGGCACTCACTCTAGCCCGGGCAGCAGACTGAGACTGTCTCAAAAAAAAAAAAGAAGAAAAAAAGAAAAGAAATTAGGGCTAAGCCCACTGACTGGTTTGTGTTAAGTCCAAAGTGAAAATAGACACTCAACAGAACAACAGAAAAAGATAGTAGGGAGAAAATGACAATGAATTAATGTGAAATTCTGATTTAGAGGAATGAAAATCCAGCTAACCTGACAATGAAACAACACATTCAAGTTCGAATAGTATTTTAGAATTAAGTAGCCTCTGCACCCAAAAACTGAGATAGTTTTAACACCAACTAGAGAACCGACGTCTCTAATACATAATAAAAGGCAGGTATTTTTGTATAATTTTTGTCATAGAAACATAACAGCTTGTGCACACTTGGAAGAAAATCAACTGACATTTATCACCAAGGAAGCTCATGAATAAGACAAGATTTCTTAGGGTACCAAACCACTCTCCAAACCATAACGGGGTAATTTAAAATGGAAGATGGCAACACTGTGAGACTGCTTAGTGGGTTCTACCTAAGGGACATAATGGATGGAAACCCAGATGAAAGAAGAAAAAAAAAAGACAAGAAAAGGGATTTTTAAATTTGCATATGCTGCTTGTCCTGCTGCTGCCTCTGTTCTGATCTGCAGAATTAAATACCCACATTGTCTAACTTGTTCTGACATTGCTGCCTGATGAAGTGATGAACCAGGACAAGCCTCACTTTCCTGGTGCTCTGTGAGCTAACCTGATGATGGAGCCTGTCGTTGATTCCCCTGTGGCCTCCCTGTGTCCACGCCCTTCTGCAGGGCTCGCCCATGCTCACTGTGGTCTTGGCAACAGTAGCAAACTTAATTCAAACAGAAGCTTGAAAGCTGTTTGCATGTTTAGCTTCTTCTCTTGGACCCCAATTACACCTAAGAGAAATGCCTGGGCTAGCCTGCCTGCTGAAAGGATGGAAGAGACACATTATCCCATCCCCAGCTCCCCCATGACCTGCCAGCTAATTGCAGACACAAGAGTAGGTCAACATCAGCCTGCATCAGCGGAACCACTCAGCCGCCTTGTAAATCCATACAAATAAAGGGGGTTGTTTAAGCCACTTACATTTTGAGGTGTTACGCAGAAATAATTGTTGACAGAGTGGTCAAGCTAGTCTTTTACTTAGATTGTCCTCTCTGCCTCTGACATAACCTGAGTGGGTTAGGGCCAATGACTACAGGGAGTGGAAAATGGAAGTTAAGACGATGTGGGCTAAAAGCTATGGTATTACAGTTTCTTTACAAATACGAGAACGCTTTTTGAACTGGAGCCAAGCCCCATAAGCTACGGATTAAGCCTATTCACCATAAGTTTATGATCTTCAAAATGTATTAGGTGATACTGTTTATTTCTCCATAGACTAACAAATGTCCATGTGATGCTTGCACACTCATCATTTTCCTTGTGTCCATCCCAAGGCACTTTGTCAAATTATATTAACTTGTATTAAATAACAATTTTACAGGCCTTCCTAACTTCTCTTAGAAACATGCAGATTTGATTTTCAACATTTCAGGGCATCTGAACCAATTGTACCATATCATTTATGCCCAAAGCATCTGTTGTATGTTGTTAGATGCCAAACACAACATGATTAAGCATATGCAGAATGTTTTCTTAGGTTGGCAAAATAGTTACCATTCATACAGAAAATAAAGGCCAGTGGCACAGATAAATGACAAGTCTATTACTGCAAGACTCCCAAAACTTGTTGTAGGAGGTAGGCTTTAATATCCTGACACAGGTGATGAACTTTTCTTCCAATTGGGAAACGCCATTGGTATTTTGAGCCATTGCTGGCTGCGTCCGCTCACATTCTAAACTCATTTTTTTCTCAGTTGCCAGAATTCTCTTGGCCTTCAAACAGCTCTGGTTGGGTCTGTGCTCAAAGTGGTCCAAGTTCTACTGCACACCCTACCACCACCATTATTTGAACAAAATTCTGAGTGATTTTGTTCACTTTTATTTCCCTTCAGCTTTTAGTTTTTAAACAGCTATAACTTGGGGACTATGGCTGTGGGATTGTCTGTTATTTTCAGCAGTTAGGTTAGGCAGCCAATCTTAACCAGAACAGAGAAAAGAAACTACTTCACATGGTATCGCTCCTCCCCATAGCATACGCACAGAAGCAGGCATTAAGGGGGAATTCAATACAGGCTTCTTGAGCACCATGATCTTATGAATCACCCTCTTCCACCTCCTGCATGCTATTCAAATGGAGTCCCCTCTCTTCACAACCCTGCTGGATATTGAGAAGTATCAATTTACTAACTCCAGTCACATTTTATCCCTCATTTACATGGTTTTCTCTCTTAACCAGGCAGTACACATCTTGAGAACAGGTACTGTCTTATTCAACTTTAAAAAATCTCCAAAGTCAAATATAGTGTTTAGTAAAAGCGAAAGTATTCAACAGTGTCCTTTTCAAAATTAGTAATGGTCGGGCGTGGTGACTCACACCTGTAATCCTAGCACTCTGGGAGGCTGAGGTGGGAGGATCGCTCAAGGTCAGGAGTTTGAAACCAGCCTGAGCAAGAGCGAGACCCTGTCTCTACTAAAAATAGGAAGAAATTAATTGGCCAACTAAAAATATATAGAAAAAATTAGTCAAGCATGGTGGCACATGCCTGTAGTCCAAGTTACTCAGGAGGCTGAGGCAGAAGGATTGCTTGAGCCCAGGAGTTTGAGGTTGCTGTGAGCTGGGCTGACACCATGTCACTCTAGCCCAGGCAACAGAGTGAGACTCTGTCTCAAAAAAAACCAAAAAAACCCACAAAATTAATAATGAAAAGAATAACTTGGTCACTGATTAGGTAACTGATTCAAATACACACAAAAAAAATCTTAGTTTTTTTTAAATTCAATTTTTCTAATAAAAAAAATTTTTGTAGAGACTAGGTCTTGCTATTGCCCAGGCTGGTCTTGAACTCCTGGCCTCAAGTGATCCTCCCACCTTGACCTCCCAAAGTGCTAGGATTACAGGTGTGAGCTACTGCACTGGGCTTACCTACTTTTTAAGTTTTAAAATTATAGTATATATTTTCACAGCCATGTCAACTTGTTTCTTCTATTGTCCACTTCTCCTATTAGGTTGATTCCAAAGATTTTAGTTCATATGATAGAAAAAATAAATATTCATTCTAAATAATTTTCCTACTTTATCATTTCCAATGTGTGGGCTTCTTCCTACTAACGCCCTGTCTTAATCATCTTTGAGTCCCTGATAATTCCTAGTTTCTGGTATATAACATGTACTCAAGTATTTGTTGAATGAGTTATTTTTAAAGCACTGTGAGTATGTTAGTATGTTACAATTAATGAAAAAAAGCTCCAATGTAAAACATTTTAATAGGTTGTCAAATATACAGTTATTAGAATTATCTAAATATCAATTATAAAAATCAGTATCACATTAGATGATTCTATAAAATAAAAACACAAATCACACATTGACAATAACCCCTGCAGTCCAAGAATACCCCCCAATAGTACAAATTACAAACACATTTTTTTAAAAAAAACTAAAGACGTTGTTTAGACATTTAAACCAAAGTAACTGACTAGATTAAGTACATTCATTCATCAAGTACAATAAATTAAGCACTGCTGCTTATAGTCACTAATAACACAATTTTAGGTGCAATTTCACATGCTTTCAATAAATCTTCCAGTTACAGTTCCCATAGTAAAGTGTCTTTGTGCACACCATTTTCATTTATATGCAGGTGCATCATACATCACACTTAAGACTATTCACTTCATAAACTGCTAATATATACTGTAAGTGAACACCAGGCCAAAGTTTAACCCCAACGATGACAAAATTTAAAAATTTTTAAAAATTCTTGAAAGCATATACTGTTTTGTTTAATTGCATGAGTACTATTTCCACTTACCAGAGGCTATTAAGTAACGAGAATTTAAATATTAACTCAAAAAAAGATGGAGGCCCAACCTTCCTAAAATATTAAGCATTTTAGTAACAATATAATCTCTGTAAGTTAAAAAGTAATTTCATATTCATTGTTAAATTTAAAATACCAGTGATTTGAAAATAAGATGGAGGCCTAACATATTTGTACTAAATTGCAAAATATAATAAAAAATGTGCAGTTAATTTGCTTGTGAATATGTAATGTTTTCACAGTGATGTTATTTTAAAAACTACTCTAAATGGATGATCTAAGTAAACGTACCTTTACCAAAAAGAAAAGTGAAAATTAAGGCTTTTTTAATGCTATTTATAACTATTACTCAAACTCAGAAGTGAAATAGAGGTTACAAGGCTGCAAAGTATTTCTAACCTATTGTTTGCTTCATCTCAATACTTGTCATTTTATCTTTACACACGCTCAAATGTTATCTTTATTATCTTCAAATGCATATTTCTCTATATCTCTTTTAATTAAGCTCCCAACCCTACCCCATCTTGACAGAATGTGTGACAAATGGTTAGGGCCTTGTCTGATTGGTTCACACTGTATACTGGGGGGCTAAAAATGCTTGGCATGTGGTATATATCCAATAAATATTTTTGAATGAACTAAGAAGCCTGACCTCCAAAGGCAACCCTACTTGTTTTCCAAGGCAAATTGCTACCTCTTTAAATAACCAGATTGATACAATTTTTAAAAAGAAATTGGTATCTCCTGGGCTATGAAAACATTACAGTATGTAATAAAATAACTGAGGCTACAAATGTATCAAATCAAGGTTAAAGGCACTGGATAAGAAAGATAATTACAAAGCATTGTAAACAACTTTTAAAGTAAATCAAGTTTTAAAGTATAAAATGCCAAACTGCTAAGAGAAAAGGTACTAAGTGTACTAAAATGATGACAATGCTTTACAATAGTGGACACGATTTCTGTAATTTCACCAATAAAATTCTTTCATTGGTCTACCATTTTCTTTCACCCTATGTCTTCTACAATATTCCAAATCCTAGAAACAAATGTTTTCAGCTGCATGAAACAAAAAAAATTGCAACTGAAACATTTATAGAAATTAATTCCTTTTTCTTAAAGGATGTTACAAATTTGACAGACTTTATAGATATGATATGAAGAATGTCATCTTGGAAATCATAAAATACTAAATTATACTCAATCAAAATTCCAAAAAAAAAAGTTCTTATTCAGTTGAACACAGTCTAGAGCCCCACAACAGCAAATTGTAGTGTAAAGAGGCAAAGGAAGTACAATCTTTCCAGACACATAAAACAAATAGAGTTTAATACCACAAGCTCCCTGTTAGAACCATTTAATATACACATTTTCATAACTTGTTTCTTGAAAAACCTATTTAGATAAAATATTTAGCATTTATCATTGATTTTAATTTATCTGAATCTACGCAACTTCCATCCATATTAAAATATCAACTAATGTAAATACTTTATTATAAAACTATTATACAATTTAAATTTTTATTAGAGAAATGTATTATTCACATCCACAATTTCTTAAAGTCCTTTTTAAATGAGTGTATTTCATAAGAAACACACTAAAATCATTAAGATAATCCTATTAACACAAACTATACCCTTATTATGCTTAATTCTTAAACATTTACCTGTTTAACTATGCTTCATGAATAGTGATCACTGATCCCCACAGTGGTAAATTTCAACATAATCTTAAATGACTGGACTATATAGTAAAACAGTCACATGTAGATTACATAAACAGATACTTATTCTGTTACATGTAAGCTTACTTATAAAGTAACATAAAATGAGCATTGAATAACAGTGATAAAAAATGTAAACACAGAATTAAACGTTAATCCCTTCCCTGAAAAACAAAAGATAAAAGCGCTTCTTGTTTTATTAAAACAAAACAAAATACGATCTATTGTATCAAAAAGATACTGATTTTACAAAACTATTATTTCCAAATACAGATAAAGAAAATCTGGAATAGTTAATTCAGACTTTATTGAGCTAAAATGTGCAAAAAAAATCTGATAATACTTGTTTATTAAATTCATTGTACATAGGCTGACACCATCTCATACAAAAAAACCTCCTGTCTTGTTAAGATTCAAAATAGTGTTAAATTATCTGAACTTAAGATTTATTGAACCACTATCCAAACGACAAAAGTCCAAATGGTAAGAAAAAAAAGTACAACTAAAAATTTTCTGTCAATTATGACTTGAAATTCATTCTCACCCCCTTCACTGCCCCCCCCCAAAACCCTGTAGCCAATACCTATTTAGACAGTGGAGAAAAATATGAAGTCTTTATGAAAAATTCTTGCAGTGATTTTAAATGAAAAATTAAAAGCAATCAAATTTTGCTATAACAAAATGCATATGACTTTTAAAGTTATTCTGGTTTAACTGATTTACTACGCATAGAATTTGCAGAGCATCTGATACTTCTGTTTGGACTCAGGTAGTTGCAAAGTACCCCCAAACAGAGTTGGGAAGGTAATAAAATTGCAATATTTTTCTCCACACCACAACAAAGGTGCCTGGATTTAAGAAGTTTAATTTGTAACTCCAGAAGGAAGAGGAGGAGAAAAAAGTCTGATAATTCACAATTCTAAAACATTTTCCAGGACAATGGCAAAACTGTTAAACTACTTAGACATATGAGTGAATCGAAGTGCAGAGTAGTGACAGCATTAACATCAAATGTATTTGAAAATTCATTTTCAAAGTTTTAAATGTTTTCAATGACAAATAACTAGTTATTTTTTAAAAGGTGGTGGGTATGAAACAAAGATAAAACTTACAAATCTAATTTTTCCAGGAAAAGTAACATTCCCCTGGCCCCCATGAAATAAATTGTAATTTCTCTGTTGAATATGATATAAACCTGTTTTGAACAAGAGTGAAATAGAAGGGTGGATTTAGATACGTAGCAAACCCTATATGATGCACCAATTTACACACAGTACTTTTGATAACACATGATTGGATGCTGTTTTTCACTGATTTTAGAGAATTTTGAGAAACACTATTTTTAGCAATGTACATTTATACTACTGCTTAACTAAAAGGGGACATAAAAGTTAAAAAGATAAACAAAGCTTCAATCATTCGCCTTTTTGAAGATGCAGTTAGAGAAAAAAAGGTATTATACAGTTTGACACTTTTCACAATGTAGTATATATTCTAATTTCTCATAAATGAAAGATTTTAAAAGAAAAATATTGTGTTCCTTACAAATAACTTCTTCTCCTAACCCTGGTGAGAATAATTAGTGCCCTTAATTTCAAGATTTTTGCTGTTGTTCTTGTTCGTGTCAATTATCTTTTTCATGAAGTATAATATTTGGAAATATATATAAAAATGAAAATTAAAGGGAAAACCTGCTTTTAGAATGCAACAATTTTAAATCATTTCACTAAGAAGCACCTTTTGATATGCTGGTCTGAACTTTTAATGCAAAACCTAAACAGTACTTATTTCTGAAGTAAAATTTTCTCCAGTTTTAATAACTTCATACATAGCAATACAGACAACATCAACCTGTGCTTTCTAGATTTCTGTTGGTGTTCTAACAGTTTAGCAATAGTACAGATATGGCTCATTCTCAAGATTGGGTGGACAGAGATTTCATGATAAATTAGCTACAGAAAGCTAACTAAACTCTTAATGACTAAATAATGGTTTGCGTTTTGCTTGAGTCAAATTAGCAAGTACCACCACATCCCTGCTTAACATTCTTAAGTTTCTTTATTCTTCATAGTCCTCTACTGAACAAATAATTAGTTTTCCTGAGTAAGATTATAAAAAAGTTAACCTTTCTTCAAAAAGTATAAAGACAAATAAAATGTTGACTCACAATACAAATTTTATACATAGCATTACAGGTACAGAGATATTGACTGCTGCTCTTCATTATGATTGGCCCACCCCTTAAAAAGACTGCAAAGGATTCAATTGTCTAAAATACTCTGAAGTACAGTAATTAAATGCTTTAGCCCATATACATATCCCTCATCTATTGTGTTGCTAGGGAACACATGAGCAAAATCTATCATTCGCACTTCTACTTCTGCAATCTCTTGGCAATCAGTGGGAAGATGGTAGAAAACTTTTTCCAGTTGGGAAAGTACATTTCCGTTTAAATGTTCCTGTGACATGCTTTTCCACCCATTGTCTTGCTCCATATTTTCAACTTTCAGTGAAGTCTGACTGTGATGCTTCTTTGAATACATTTTTCTGTGACGAGCATACATCCTGGACAAGCTTTTGCCTACTGAAGCCTCTATTTTTCCATTTGCTGTGGAACTTAACACATGAAAGTTATTATTGTATTCCAGTACTTCTGTGTCTGACAGTTGTCCTTTGGACAAAAACTTTTCTGCCAAAGTTCTGTCATTCGATTTTGTAGTGGTTGGCTGAGATGAACCTTCATAAACAAACAGTAATGAACTTGCGTAGAAGTGAAGTTGCTCCTGGCTTTCAAACCACTGCAGAATTTTCTTAATTTTCTGAATACTGGCAGCAATAGCATCTTTTCTTAGGGAGAACCCATTATGAAAAAACCTGGAGACACCTATGAAAAGAATAATATTAGGATTATGATCAAATTATGAAACAGCTATCACCTGGGAAATAGAATCATTGTAGATCAAATTCTTGAATTTTTCCCCCATCATCCTTTAAAATTAAGTGAACAGTTAATTATAGAATTTTAAGAATTCTAGTCAGATTAGGAACTTAGACCACAATTTTTAGTGAAGATGCTCTTATTAGAAAGCATTTAAATAACACTAATGTAATATGAAATATCCTATTTAGACAAAAAAGAAATTTATTACAGGTAGACTAGTAGTTTAGTTCTCTCTATATATTCTCTTGAGAAATATGATTCCAACATTTCCTCCATTCGAAGCCCCTCCCTATGAGGGACTTCATAGGAAAGTTACTTGTTTATTAAAATTACATTTAAGGGAGAATCTAAAACGTTGAGTCAAATTATAATTTTTTTTTTTTTTGTTTGAGACAGGGTCTCACTCTGTCACCCAGGCAGTGCACTGACGTTATCATAGCTCACTGCACCATCAAACTGCTGGGGCTTAAGAGATCCTCCTCCCTCAGCCTACCCAGTAGCTGGGACTACAGGCAAATGCCACCATGCCCAGCTAATTTTTCTATTTTCTGTATTTGCTCAGGCTGATCTTGAACTCTTGGCCTCAAGCAATCCTCCAGCACTGGCCTCCCAAAATGCTAGGATTATAGGCATAAGCCACTGTGCCAGGCTAACAACCATTTTTTTTCAGTGAAGGGTCTCACTCTTCTGCCCAGGCTGGAGTACAGTGGTGCAATCATAGCTCACTACACTCTTGAACTCCTGGGCTCAAGCAATCCTTCTGCCTCAGCCTCCCCAGTGGCTTGGATTATAGCATGAGCCATCACCCCCTGCTAAAATCATTTTTAATGGGATCAACAACCCATTACCAAATACCAAATCATAACTCTTCTAATTTTTATTTGTTCTCAATAATAAACTTCTAATATAATATTATTTCCAGGAATCTAGGATATTGTTGCTTTTGTAATATCTTGGCCACAAGTATTTTAGAAGCATGTATGTTAACAGACTTTATTTAAATCAGTGTAATGCCATTTGATTATTCATTATGTGGCTCTAGAAGCTTGTAATATATGGCATAACTATACATGGGAAATTTCAATAAAAACACATTATATGCTACACTACACATTTTTAAGCCTCTTATGTAACAGGCAGTTTTAATATACCACGATCTATAACATTTACTTTACTTTAAAAATGATTTAAAGACAACTCTAGTTCTAGTATTGAGCTAGATGGTTGGTTCATGGATGCTTATTCTCATTATTTTTTAAAAAGTACATTAATAAGAAATAAGTGAAAATATAAAAGAGAGCCATTCATGGTCCCATGGCTTTGGTGTATCATGAACCAGTGAATATGATTAATCCAATTCTGAGAATCTAAGTTCCATTTTAAAAACAATTTTATTATCAATTGAATCAGTATTCCAAAGAAGAATTAAAACTGAAATAACTTTAGAATTAACTGTCCAATAATAAAAGCATTAGTTTTTTAATCCTTACCATCCTTTATAGTTTCTTTTGTTAAGCTTCTTCCATAGTGCTGGTTTTGTGTCTCGTAGCTATCAGTATGAACATGATAAACCTGTCAAAAAAAGCAGTGAATATTAAAACACTAATACTCCTTGACCATGTGGGGTTTATCATAGCAACCGAAGGGTAAAAGATGAGATCTACCCATATAATTCATTCTAACAGATTTGAGAAGAAAATAATCATATAGTCATATCAATGGATACTGAAAAGGCATTTAACAAATCTAACTAACACCCACCAATGATGAAAAAAAAAAAACTCTCTGTGAAGTAAAGATAGATAAATATTTCCAATCTAATAAAATTATCTATCTCAATCCACCAGAAGTTAGCCTCAAGTTTAACACATTGTCTGCCACACTAGAAAGAAATGTTTTTCCTTGAGACCATGGTATTTTGTTACAAAAATAGAATAAAAACTTCAAAAACAAAATGATTCTAATTTAATGAAAAATTCGTTAGTTTTTATTGTTTTCTGTGCATGAGTTATAAGCAACTTGAAAATAGATCTCACAGCTCCCAAGGTGAAGTGATGTGAGTTACATATGCTTCACGAGCCCTGTGCTCAAAACTAGCGTGAGTTAAATACAAGTCACATGGCAGTTAACGTGAGAAAGGAGAAATAAGGAAGCATTTCTTTTAAAATATAAGAAGCTTCTACAAAAAGTATTCTACCACAATGTCTTTTTATCAAATTATCATCTAATTTGTTCCAGAATTACTAGCAAATGTAAATAAACAAGAAGAAGAAATTAGGGGTATAATAATTTGGAAAGGCAGAAATAAAGTTATTGCTCTTTGTAGATAATGGTTGTACACTGGAAAATCAACTGAAAAATGAAAACAAATAGTAAAAATTTGAAATGATGGTTGACTACAAATTAGTAAATAGAAAATAAGCTTTCATATATACAAATAGCCAGTTAGAAAATGTATTGAAACACCCCATTTACAAATGAAACAAAAATAAATCCATAAAAATAAACCAAGCATAAGAGCTATAAAAACACAGCTTTTTAAAACATTCCTAAGACACACATTCATGTTCTCAGAGAAGATTCAACGTCATTAAAAAATCATGTCTATGTAAATTAATCTACAACTAACATGAGATAATAAAAACACCAACAATTTTTTTAACTATATAAATTAATCCTAAAGTTCACATATAAAAACAAGAGCCAGGAAAAACTGAAATAAGATTAATAAGAGGTGGGACTGATCTTACCAACCTCCCAGACATTAAAACATATTTTAGTATCAAATACATGTGAGAATTTAGTACGTGATAATGGGATTTTAACTCAGTGGGAAAAGATACATTATTTATTAAATTCTGTTAGTCTGAGTAAGTAGCAATTTGGAAAAAAATAAGTTGTATTCATACCTCATACCTTATGCCATGATAAATTCCAAATGTATCAAAGATCAAAATGTATAAAATAAAAGGAACCCCCCCCAAACATGGAAGAATCCTTGAATAACTGATAGCTAGGGCAGGCATTTCCAACCAAAACTCAGAAATTTCCAACATACAATATGTTCTTAAAATGTTCACAGTGGGTTTTTTTGATATGTAATATTCATACACATTTATGTGGTACATGAGATATTTTCTTACATGTATAGAAAGTGTAATGATCAAGTCCGATTATTTAGTATTTATTTCTATGTGTTTACAGAGTTTTTGCCACATAGAAAGGAAAAGACAGAGAAGAATTATTTGAAATTTATATGATGAACAAAAGGGATGTTTATACTGATACACAAATGAACAAAGGATATGAAGAGCTCACAGAAACCAAACAGCTCTCAAACATACCAGGAACACAGCCCTTCCTCCCTCATTGTGACAACCGAATAACATCTCTAGACATAGCCAAATGTCTCCCTGGGGGGAAAAATTGCCTGTGGTTGAAAACCACTGCTCTGTATCAGGCAAACTGCCAATATCTATCAACATTATAAATGCACATAAGCCCAGCAATTCCTCTTTAAAAACTCATCCCATAAATATGCTAGCACAATGATAGAATGAGGTACATCTATGGCTATCTCTGTACATTATTTGTAATTGCAAAACACTGCAAACAATCAAAGGATCCACCAAAAGGAAGTGGCTAAATTACAGTATAATAATACTATGCCACTACGAAGACATCTCCAGGATAAAGGAGAAAAAAGCAAGATACAGGCCGAGTGTGGTGGCTCACGCCTGTAATCCTAGCACTCTGGGAGGCCGAGGTGGGAGGCTCAAGGTCAGGAGTTCAAGACCAGCCTGAGCAAGAGCGAGACCCGGTCTCTACTAAAAATAGAAATAAATTAGCTGGACAACTAAAAATACATAGAAAAAATTATCCGGGCATGGTGGTGCATGTCTGTAGTCCCAGCTACTTGGGAGGCAGAGGTAGAAGGATTGTTTGAGCCCAGGAGTTTGAGGTTGCTGTGAGCTAGGCTGATGCCACGGCACTCTAGCCCGGATGACAGAGTGAGACTCTGTCTCAAAAAAAAAAAAAAATAAGCAAGATAAAGAACAGTGTTCAAGGTAGGTTTTGTAATAAAAGAACATGTATACATAGTATTTGTGTTTTTAAAACATCTCTAGAAGGATACTGGGGGAAAAATAACTATAATATGGCATCCTGTATAGAGGCAGACTATTCACTGTACAGGCATATCTTGTTTTATTGTGTTTTGCAGATATTACATTTTTTTACAAACTGAAGGTTTGTGGCAATCTGCATCAAGCAAGTCTATTGGTACCATTTTTCCAACAACATGTGCTTACTTTGTGTCTCTATGTCACATTTTGGTAGTTCTTGTAATATTTCAGACTTGTTCATTATTATTTTATCTGCTATGGCGATCTGTGATTGGTGATCTTTGTTGTTACTATTATAACTGTTTTGGGGAACCATAAACCACAACCATGTAAGATGAGAATTTAATTGATAAATGTGTATGTTCTGACTGCTCCACCGACCGTTCCCTCTCCACCCCCCTACCCCTTTCCTTGGGCCTCCCTATTCCCTGAGACACATTATTGAAATTAGGCCAATAAATAACCCTATAATGGTCTCTAAGCATTCAACTGAAAAGAAGAGTTGTACATTTCTCACTTTAAATCAAGTTAGAAATGATTAAGCTTAATGAGGAAGGCACATCAAAAGCCGAGACAGGCTGAAAGTTAGGCCTCTTGTGCCAAACAGCCAAGTTGTGAATGCAAAAGAAGAGTTCTTGGAGGAAATTACAAGTGCTACTTCAGTGAACACAAAGATAAGAAAGCAAAACAGACACTGCTGATATGGAGAAAGTTTTAGTGGTCAGGATAGAAGATCTAACCAGCCATGACATTCCCTTAAGCCAAAACTTAATCCACAGCAAGGCTTTAACTCTCTTCAATTCTATGAAGGCTAAAAGAGGTGAGGAAGCTGCAGAAGAGAAGTTGGAAGCTAGTAGAGGCTGGTTCATGAGGTTTAAGAAAAGAAGTCATCTCTATAACATGAAACTGCAAGGTGAAGCAGCAAGCACTGATGTAGAAGCTGCAAGTTATCCAGAAGATCTAGCTAAGATGACTGATGAAGCTACATCAAACAACAGAATTTCAATGCAGACTAACCAGCCCTCTACTGGAAGAAAATGCCATCTAAGATTCATTGCTAGAGAGTCAATGCCTAGCTCCAAATGACAGGCTGATTCTCTTGTTAGGGCAAATGCAGCTGGTGACTTTAAGTTGAAGCCAATGCTCATTTACCATTTCAAAAATCCTAGGGCTCTGCGGGTGTGGTGGCACACGCCTGTAATCCTAGCACTCTGGGAGGCCAAGGCGGATGGATTGCTCAAGGTCAGGAGTTCGAAACCAGCCTGAGTAAGAGCGAGACTTCGTCTCTACTATAAATAGAAAGAAATTAATTGGACAACTAAAAATAGTTGGCTAAGAAAAAATTAGCCAGGCATGGTGGCGCATGCCTGTAGTCCCAGCTACTCGGGAGGCTGAGGCAGTAGGATCACTTAAGCCCAGGAGTTTGAGGTTGCTGTGAGCTAGGCTGACGCCACGGCACTCACTCTAGCCTGGGTAGCAGAGTTAGACTCTGTCTCAAAAAAAAAAAAAAAAAAAAAAAAAAATCCTAGGGCTCTTAAGGATTATGCTGAATCTACTGTGCTGAATAAATGAAACAACAAAGCCTGAATGATAGTACATCTGTTTATAGCATGGTTTATTGAATATTTTAAGCCCACTGTTGAGACCTACTGCTTAGGGAAAAAAGATTCCTTTCAACATATTACTATTCATTGACAATGCACCTGATCAACCAAAAGCGCTGACAGAGATGTATAAAAAGATTAATATTGTTTTCATGCCTGTTAACACAATATCCATTCTACAGTTCATGGATCAAGGAGTAATTTCAACTTTCAAGTCTTATGATTTAAGAAATACATTCTGTGGAGCTATAGCTGCCACAGATAGTAATTCCTCTGATGGATCTGGACAAAGTAAATTGAAGATCTGGGAAGGATTTACCATTCTAGATACCATTAAAAACATTTGTGATTCGTTGGAAGGAGGTCAAAACATTAACATAATAAGAGTTTGGATATTCCCACTTTACTAAAACTGGAATGGAATGAGATCTGAGAGTTTCTCCAATCTCTACCCACTGCCCACTCTTGGCCAGCAGCAAAGATATTTATAAATCAAAAGCTACACTCCCACCCTGAAAACATGTAAAGATGTATCAAAATGGTATCTACTTTTTTTCAATGGAAAGAAAGCTGTGAGATGTGTGTGGGAGAACAGAATGAGAAGCAAAAGCAAGCTCCAGCTCTTCCTGGACCCTATTTTACCATACAAGTTGCTCATTTTATATGAACTTAAAATGTCAGGAGCAAATAATTCCAAACATCTATAGCAAAACATATTTCACATTAAATCAATTTATGGGACAGAGGAATCTGAAGTGTTACTATCCCACACTATTATAAAAGCAAAAAAGAAATACAAAGAATGAATCTGAGTTTTAGACAATGTGATCAATAAAGATCAAAACAGAAGTATTTTTTCTCTAGGTAATTAGGAAACAGTAATTAGGAAATGTTACTTCTCTTAAAAGAGTATTTCTTTGTCAAAAATTTAAGTTGTTGCCAAAAATATACTGAAACAGATAAAATGAAATCATCTAAAATGCTGAATTATATGTTTTGAAAAAATTCAGGTGAATTTCTACAAATTATATTTCGATTACTTTTGGTAAATAAATATAATAAATCCCTACAATTAAATAGCATATGTTTCAAGGTCAATACAAAGTGGGAAAAATGTTTAATTTACACAATAGTTAATCCACAAAGACACTTTGAAAAAACTACTAAATCTCAAAGGAAGTTGCAGATACAGTACTAGCTGCTCTTAAGTCTGATACTT
Source organism: Lepilemur ruficaudatus (assembly GCA_963574885.1). Lineage (NCBI taxonomy): Eukaryota > Metazoa > Chordata > Mammalia > Primates > Lepilemuridae > Lepilemur > Lepilemur ruficaudatus. The sequence goes on along the minus strand of CAUYRT010058596.1, from coordinate 53,014 downwards.
TAAGATACACACACTCCCCAAAGTATACAGTATACTCCAGCCACCTTACAAGAAAGCCTGTTTCACCATATGCTCTGCTTTGTAGTTTTCCACCTATTACTGTCCTCTGTTGCCAGTTTAAAAACCCACCCTTTCCAAAATCACTCAACACTCTCCTCTTGACTCCTTTGCTCTTACAGGTTCTATTTTGTTTCTACCTCTTTTATAATACATATCTTAGTAAATCTTTTTATTAAATCAATGGTGAGTCTTGCAACTTACATAATTTTGGGATTAAAAAAAGGAATTTACCACCTACCAAAGAAATAAAACTATTTCCAAAAATTAATCCTAACACTACTCCAATTAAATCTCATGGTTTATCTCCCAGTATTAATATTCTAGAATTGTATAATTAAACCTATACTCGCATTATCATTTTCATTTATTATTTCACACTTCAATCATATTTCTCAGGGTGAGAGTGTAACATAATACCTAATTATAAACATTAAGTGCTATCTAAAGAAGATATGAGAACAAAAAAGGGAAACCCAAATTGATCTACACATCCAACATTACAATCCTTACCAAAATCCTACCTGGCATTTCTTTGCAGAAACTGAAAAGCTGATCCTAAAATTCATGTGGAAATATAAGGGACCCAAAATAGCCAAAACAACCAAACCAAACCAAACCCAAAAACCTTGAAAAACAAGAACAAAGTTGGAGGACTCACAATTCAAAACCTATCCCAAAGCTACATTAATCAAGACAGTGTGGTACTAGCATGAGGACAGACAATACAGATCAAAGGAATAGAACTGAGAGTCCAGAAATAACAATGCCATTTGCAATTAATGACATGGAAGTGTCATCAGGGAACTTAGTGAGGAGTCAAGCATGATGGGGCAGAAGCCAGACTGGAATGGGCTGAACGCTGAGTGGGAAATAAGGAAACAGAAATAACCAGTTCGGTTGTAAAGGGGAGACATGTTAAATGTAAAGCTGGGGTAAAGGTGGGGTTTTGATGTTTTGTTTTTTAAAAAATCGAGAGTGAATTAAAGATATTTAAAACAAAGGGAAAGGATCCAGTAAAGAGAGAGAGAAGTTAAAGATATAATAAAGACAAGACAGAATCACTAATACAAGGTTCTTGAAGGGGTAAGAGGGAAAGTGATCCAGCAGCACAGGGAAGAGCTGTCCTTAGACAGGAGGATGGAAAATTCTTCAATGTGACAGCAAGGAATAAAGAAGTAATAAAAGCAATTGCAGGTAAGGTATATATATCCATTATCAGGAAATTAAGGGAAATTCTGAGGCTTTTATTTTTTCTGAAACAGAAGACAAAGTCATCTGCTAGGAGACAGAAAGTGGGAGGGTGAGAGAACTGAAAACAGTGGATGTTTAAATATTAATAGTTGCCCAGATTCCTGTGGGATGTTTATTTCTTGTTTAACATTATTCCATTACCTTTTTTCCTTTTCCATATACACACATTTAATTATAATTTTCCAAAATGAAATAACTGCTTGAACAATTTCTCTGACTATATTTACAATTAGAGTATCAAATTCAATTGTGCTATTACTACCATCACACTAACAATTCATCTATAATTGCTTCCTATTAGCTCTCCCATTTAAAACTCAAAAAGGAAAATCCATACATCATCTTACATGAATTTCCAAACTACCCATTATGCTTATATAGGTAAGCAAGCATTTGGTAACATCCAAATTTTGCCTCCACACATCTAGAAGACATAGTATTTGTTTAGAGGATTTTATTCCCCATTACTTCTTGACTGTGGTATATTGTTTGCAAGATGGCCTCAACAACTCTTCCCACAGCAGCACACTGCTTCTAGAGTTGTGACCTCCCTTTTCCCCACCATCAGAAGTGGAGTCTATTCCCCCTCCCTACCAATCTGGGCTGGCCATATGCTAGACTTTGACCTACAGAATTACACAGAAGGAACAGCAAATAGCTTCCTGACCTTGAGTTCAAGAACCCTTGTAGCTCCTGCTCTTACCTTCTTGGAATGTGGTGCCGTGACATGAAAGAGCCCAAGCTACCCTTCTGACGGTTAAGACCACATAGAAAAAGGCCCAGTCAACACTTAGTACCAACCTCCCAACATGAGAATGAGGTCACTGTAGCCCATCTAGCCCCAGCTGAGTCTTCAGGTGACTGCAGCCACATGAGGGACTGTAGCTGAGACCAGCTAAAGAACTGTCCACCTTAGCCCAACTCAAATTGCACATCCACCAAACTGTGTGCAAATAAAGCAAATATTTTAAATCACAAAATCTGAAACAGTGACTTAATTTTTAATTTCTTTTTTCTATTTTAAAAATATAGAAAAAGTATTAAATATATAAACTTAGCACTTTTCTCATGGGAAAATCATAAATAATATCACATTTGTTTTTAACATTTATTTTGCACCTAAACTTAAGGTGTTTTTAAAACAAAATTGCCAGTCAGTCTTGAGGTTCAGCTATCTGTTCATTTATTTATTTATCACCTACTTTGTGGCAGGACTACTGAGAAACTGATCATGTATCAGTGAACAAAAAAGAAAAATCCCTGCCCTCATAGAGTTTACAGATTGGGCAGTCACAGACAACCCAATTCCAAAATATATTATCTTCTGATACATTAGTATTATAATGACATCCATAATTTTCAAGGGAAAAGCATGCAAAGAGAAATTTTTATATTATATTAATAATCATTCTTACCCTCATGCCAAGCACCAAGAACCCAATCTCCTCCATCAGTGGGTACTTGCTGACCTGTTGCTGAATCTTCTCAGATGAGGCAAAAGGATCATAGCTTTTTCGCCCTATCTTTACATCCATTATACAGGGCTTATTAAATTTATGGGTCACATCTTCCAGTTTTAGGTATAAATCTGTTATTAAAGAAAAACCTTAATTAGTAATAGGCAAATATATTGCTACTTAAGTAACTGCCAAGGGAAAACAAAATGTTAGGAAATCCTGAAACAGAGAAAAAAGTTAAAATAAGTCTAGTCGACAATTATTATTATTATTCCACCTGAAAAAAAGACTGACCAACAAATTTATACCAAGTATAAATATCATATTATACTATATCATTTATACTATATCATTTATACTCTGTCAAAACACTTGACGGAGATGAATTAAATAATATTCAACCATAAGCAAAAGGTATGAAGTAGATATAATGTTTCCAAGGACATCAAAAAAGCAATGAGATTATTTCAAAGCTGTTCCAGAATGAATTCCCCTTTTGAATATAATTTATGCTATCTATGCCTCAGCAGATCTTTTTAGTATTTTAATAATTCTTTAAAATTTATTCTTCATTTAAAATTAGAAATAGGACAAAGTAATACAACAGAAGTAGTAGTCAGGAAAGGGTAAACCAATCCAAATGATGATCACTGCCAAATACATATTCTAGTCTTTCTAATTTCAAAGAAAAAACAAATATCTTGCTTTTTAGAACACAGGCAAACCCCAAAAGTTGGTCTATAAATCACTTTGGCAGCCTGCATACATCTTCCCACAGAAAACTTTAAATAGAGATTCAAGTATAATATTATAAAAGCCCCAGTTATCATATATAGCTGACCTGCAAAGGTCCAGGGCCACTGAGGAAAGAAGGAAAGAAATTCTTTCCCCCTCTCCTGGGTAAAAGAATCTTCTCAAAGTTTTTGAATGAGATCATGATTTTTAAGTTATGAATATAATAAGAAGCATTTCTCTTAAAAACTTCTCCTCAAAGACAGAATAGATCCTGTGACAAACCCATAAATAATAAAAAGAAAAATATTTTTATATAAAAAGAAAAATTTTTTTAAAAAAGAAAAAATAAAAGAAAAAAGAATAGATTACATCCTGCTGCCTATCACCATGACAAATAATGTTAGAGAAGGTCTATATATGAACTAAATAAAAGGGTACTAAGGGTAAGAGAAGCCTTAACCTCTAATGTCCTTTCTTTGTGCCTGTCCCATGAAGACTAGCATAGTTACTAAATTATAACAAAAAAGTCTGTGCTTAAGACCTAAATGCTAGAAGAAAAAAAAAATTTGGAGAGAGGGGGCACAATCTTGGCTATGTTGCCTGGGCTAGAGTGCTGTGGCATCAGCCTAGCTCACAGCAACCTCAAACTCCTGGGCTCAAGCAATCCCACTGCCTCAGCCTCCCAAGTATCTGGGACTACTGGTGGTGTGTGCCACCATGCCCGGCTAATTTTTTTTTTTTTCTGTTTTTAGTAGAGATGGGATATCACTCTTGCTCAGGCTGGTCTCAAACTCCTGACCTCAAGCGATCCTCCCACCTCAGCCTCCCAGAGTGCTAGGATTACGGGCATGAGCCACCGCACTCAGCCAAAAAAATCTTTGTTTAAATAAACATTTTTTAAATTAAAAAAAAAGAAAGAAATTTGTGCTGAAGCAAAAATGAGAATGCCCCAGCTAGGGCTTGAAAAAGTTTAATTCCCTCAGATTTAAGAGGCATAAATCTTTTACTTCACAAGGTAAGAGATAAATTTTATCCCTTAGACAAAGGAAGATGGGAGGAGGGTTATGACTACGCAGAAACAGGTGAAGTTCTGTGTTTAAGAGATAACTACAGGATGGTATGTATGAGAAGACGAGGAAGGAAGCAGCACAGGACCATTCCCTTCAGATTCTCTCCTCCCATCTCCAACCACCTGGAGCAAAAGGGAAGGAAAAAGATTCATTCTCTCTCTATAGCTGCATAAGAATTTCAGTAACAAGGCTTCCATTTCAAATATCAGAAAAGTCTAATTAGATTCTATACAGTAGATCTTGGCATTTACCAATTTACTATTACTTTAGAATCAAGAAACTCCAAAAATCTCACTGTGGTGAAGCTATCTGGAAATACAAAGACAGTGAGTAAATCCTGCTATCACAGCATCTATATCTCAGCAAAGGATTATTATTTTCTATTAGTATTTGCCAATTTAGTAGTGATTAAAAATAAATAAACTGTTTGTTTATGATAAGTAGAGATAACAGAAGCCAGAGTAGAGACCTAGCAAGTCTGAAAATGAAATCCCTATTTCTACCTTCTCCTCTTAGAAAGGAGGAAAATAGAAATGCAAACTCCCTATATAAAAGGAACACAATAAATGTTTGCTGAATGAATGAGTGTTTGGCCTTCCCATTCCTACTGCCCAGTGGAACTTTGGACTTGGCCTTCCTCACGCTATAATAAATTGAGTCATTCCTTCAGTAAATAGGGCTAAGTATTATGGGTTATTTGATGTTATTTAGACTGGCCAAATGTGTTTTTTATCTTATTTTCATGTTCTTGACATGTTTTATATGATTAAAATCACCAAATAACCATGAAATTATTTATTATTAGCCTTCAGAAATAAAACTTTAAGTTAAGGCCTACTGAGGATTAGTTTGTTACTTTCAGTTCTCTGGCCTCAAATTTCTTTTTTAATCTTTTTTTTCCTTTAATTTTTTTTTTAATTTTTATTTTTTATGAGACAGAGCCTCAGTCTGTTGCCCGGGCTAGAGTGCTGTGGCATCAGCTCACAGCAACCTCAAACTCCTGGACTCAAGCAATCCTTCTGCCTCAGCCTCCCAAGTAGATGGAGTAGCTGGGACTACAGGCATGTGCCACCATACTCAGCTAATTTTTTCTATATTTTTAGTTGGCCAATTAATTTGTTTCTATTTTTAGTAGAGACGGGGTCTCACTCTTGCTCAGGCTGGTTTTGAACTCCCGACCTTGAGCAATCCTCCTGCCTCGGCCTCCCAGAGTGCTAGGATTACAGGCGTGAGCCACCACGCCCGGCCCCCCTGGAGAACTTTTAAAATGCACATTTCCAGGCATGTTCAATCCACCGCACTGGTTATGGAGATGGGAATTCTGCATTTAAAACATCCCCCCTCTTTCCCGAGTGATTCTGATGCACTTTGAAGTTTGAGAACCACTGAATTAAAGAGTGGAAACCCTGGAGGCAGGGGACTTTTTGGAGGCAATATCCTCTGTGACGTAACTCCTGTTTCATATCTTCCTTGTTCGCTATGCCTACAACTTTGCCTGGCACATAGTATGCAATAAATATTTGTTTTTAGCGGAGTTAGGAACTTCAGTTTGGGTGCTGATTTTGTCATAGACCCATTCTGTGACCTCTGACAAGTATGTCCCCACCCTTCCTCTCTTTTTTTTTTTCTTATCTGTAAAATGAGTTTGGAGGTAATTCCTTGAACTTTTTGGCCCTATAATTCTGGTTGATAGATTGAGACACTGTCCAATCAACAGAGAAATTTGTGTAATGTCCCGCCCTCTCCCAGACAAAGGTCTTTCTCTCTCAAAGTGGCCACAGAGATTGTGGCAGGTGGCACCCTTCCTATCCCTCCTTCCCCTGGCCCAGGACAACCAAAACAATAGGACACAAGCAGCACGTACTGAAATGACTTTTAATATCTCATGTTGCAGCAAAATTAAAAATATACAAAAAGTTTGTGGTGTACAAAAGAGTCTCAGTACAGAAGCCCCCATCTTGAAGCCCACTCCCCGTCCTGGGGGAAGTGCAGAGGGGCAGTGGGGGTTGAGGGACTGGGGATGGCACAGATGTAGTAAATACCAGGTGGTGGGACCAGGAGTAGGAAACAGGTGGATGGGGTGAGGGGTGATTAGGGAGGGAAGCGACAACACGGAGGAAGAATCACTTGGAATTGTGCTGACAGAGGAAATCAGCCCCTCAGGCATGGCTAGTGATTCCTGGGGTTGGGGAGAAAGAGTGGAGTAGGGGATCAGGGCCCGGGGTGTTCTGGTGGGATCCCCAAAGGTACTGTGTTCTGGTCCCACCCCGCCACCAACTTGCTGTGTGACCTTGCACTGGCTGCCTCCCGTCTCTGGGCCTGCCCTGCCCCTTCAGTCAAATTGGGACATTAGATGACCAAATTACTGATTCTCAACATGGGGTCCCAGGCCCAGAGGGCCCGTGAAGGCAGGAATGGGGGCCCACCAGCGCTTTTTGAGAATTCTGCATGAAGCAATCCAATAGAATACAAACATTTTCCCACCCTTGAGCCCTAGAAGCTAACTTGAAGCCTCAGCAGCATTTATCTGCAATCAGAAGCTCAGCTTGAGTTAATTTAATGTGGGAAAATGAATTCTTCTTTAAGAAATGAGGCTTGTTTGGGAGAAAAATCTCCCAAACTGTAGGGTCCTCAGGGAAGAAAATAATAAGAGATGGCTGTGGGAATCATTGCGATTTCTTCCAGCTATTTCATGACTGATTCAGAAAACCAGTGGGGTTGGGGGCTGTGTTTATATGAGGCCCCCAAATTTGGTGGTTTAGCCCAATGGAGACAGGCGGGAGGAGGGTCACTGGTAGGTCTGGTGGGACTTGGAGATTTGGGGGAGAGGGAGATGGAGGAACATCCTTTCCCCACCTGGTGCCTTTCTTACCCCCTCTTTGTCCCAGGGTACCCTCCACTCTGAGATTATTGCAGGTGCCCCTGGGCCCCCACCCCTTCAGCCTGGCCTGGGGGTGCTCTTACAGCAATTGTGCATAGAATAAAGGCCAGGGTTGCCGAGGAGAGGGCAGCCCCCTCCTTGTCGTGAGAAGGGAAGGGTGCAAGAAGCTAAGCACAAGGGGTGACCCCTCTGTCCCCTGGGGAGTTCTCTGCCTCCAGGAACCAGGCCATGCCTGGACAGTCCCTTCCTCTCCACTCTCACGATTTCTTACTACAGAGTCCTTCCTCCCCCAGCCTCCCACCCAGCAACCAAGAACCCAGGAATGTCCTAGCCCCCTCCCCAACCAGGATGGCACATTGCAGTCCCTGTTCTCCCCAGCCGCAGGCTCTCAGAAGTCGTCTCTCTGGTGGGGAAGGGGGACTCAGGCCCCATCCCCACTGCTGTCCATGTGGCTTGGCACTCACTCAGTGAGAGTGTCTTCCATGGAGACAGCACAAAGCGCTTCAATACAGACATTGACAGCCCCACCCCCACTCCCCAGGCCCTACCCCAGCTCAAACTGGGAGGGAGACAGGTGCCAAACGTGGCAGGGGCCAGCACAGGATGGGGCAGTTGGGTTCTGGCTTTCAGCCCTCATCCTGCACCTGCTCTCTCTTACCCAATGCAGGTTCCCTCTAACAAGGGGCCCCACGCTGGAGAACTCCAGCCCCTAAACCCCTGAGGCACTGGGGTGGGGGGCCCTGTAGCCCTTATCAGATGATGGTTCCCAAACCCGGGACCCTGTGGACTCCTAGACTTCCCTCCCCCTTTCAGCCGAGAGGGCAGGGGGGGTCAGCTCTCAGATGGCCAGGTGGTGGGGATTTAGGATTGCACTAGCAAAGTCTCAGGGGGAGGGAGCTAGGGCCTCTGTCCCTGACTACCCCAGGGAGACTTCAGATTCTGCAGGACTCCCCAGAGCCTTCTCAACATTTTCAACCAGACATCTCACACTGGGGACCTGTAGGCCAAATATGAGCATGTAGTTTGGCCAGCAAAGCGTTTTCCCAAAATTTAAATTTTAGTGCCTATAGGCAGGGCACATACTCTCATGTTTGCCACAGTCCCCACCACTCCCTATTGTCTGGCACCTCCATTTCTCTTATTTTCATTACCTTGAGGCATTTGAGTTTCCAACCCATGTATCCCCTGCCCCAGAAAACCTTCTCCTCACTGTCTGAGGCTTCTGTGGACTCCAGTCCCAAGTGAGTCCCAAGGGAAGGACCTGCAGAACTTTAGTACTTGGGAGGGTTTTGGGCTGCCGGGCAAGACCTTCCCTGGATATTCCCAGCCCATCCCCGGCCCTTACCCAGAGACCTGGATGTTCCCTAGGCCTCACCCTCCCTGCCCTCTGCTTTCCCCAACTCTGCTAGGTGACATGTCTCTATGGGACACAAGTGTAGCTGGCTGGGGGTAAGGCAGATTTTGGGGAGACACAAGGATGAGCAGATGACAGGAGGGGACCAAGCAAGCCTCCCTTGGTGGGGAGCCCCTCCCAGGGAGGGGTGGAGGTCTGCGCTGCTCAGCTGGGGTGACAGTTACAAGGCACGTGGTACGTCAGTGCGTGGGTGCCATGAGGGGTGTGTGGTGCTTGGAGAAGTTTGGGGAACACAGTAGCCTAGGGGGGCAGTTCCAGGCTGGGAGTTCAAGAGAACAGGGAGGCAGAAGCCTGCCCTGGAAATAGGGACACTGGTTTCCTTGGGCTAGAGATACTGAGGACTAGGCCTGCCATGTTTGGTACCCAGAGCGTCCTGTTCTCTTCTGTTCCTAGCACAATTAAGATGCACCCGACCACCTCTTGTCCCCAGGAAAATCCTAACTGCCACTGACTTCCTGTGTGATCTCGGGCAAGTGCATGACCCTCTCTGGGCCTCACTTTCTCCTGTATAATGGATGTGGAGGGGAGGTGGCTTAGTGAACCCTAAGGGACACTCTGGGCAACAGGAACCCTGTACAGATTCTGGGAAGGACTGAGCATCCAGTCTGGGGTGGGGAACAGGGAACCAGGGGCTGAGGACCTAGAGGTCCTATTCTGGCAGGGAAGAGAGAGACCACTGAGGTAGCTTACGTCATAGAAAGGAAAACAAAACAACCGCTTTAAGGGATAGGTCCTCTTTCATCTGACTCCTCTAACTCGTGGAACAAAGGGACTGGCCAGCCGAGAGGGGGTCCTCAGGCCTGGGAGGGATGGAATGCTGAGTGGGGCGTCCTTAAGACTTTCCTAAGGGTGAGAAGCAGGAGCAGGTGCCCTTGGACTGTGGCCATTTCTGGTGCTCAGATGTCCTTGCAGACAGGCCCTGAGGGCAGGCTGTGCGGGATTGAGAAGGTGTGGGGGCTGGGGTGGGCCGTGGCTGCCACACCAAGCACAGACAGCTCCTGCTGCCTGGTTCTCCAGGAGCCTCCTGGAGCCATAAAGGACTCCCCGTGCCCAGCTGGGACATTTCTGACTTTTTCTTCTAAGATGTTGCATCAGCCAGATAGGCCATTCTAGGACCCTGGAGAGTAAAATAACTTGCCAAGGGTGACCCTCATGCCACCTCTCTGGGCCTCAGTTTCCTCATCTGTAAGATGGATTGATAACACCTGTCTGGCAGGGATGTTGCAGGCAGGGGAGGGTGTAAGTGAAATGACACAGGGTGAAAATTCCTAGTACACAGTCGGCTCTGGAGAAATAGTCAGCTGGGGCTGGGTCAGCGTCTTCAAAGCTACCATCTCACAAAGACTTTGCCCGTGTGTGCCTGGCCATGGAATTCAGCCAGATTTGGGCAAAGGACACGGAGGGTGGATGAACTCCCCAGAGCTGGCCTGGGTCAGCCTTGGGCTTTTCTCACCACCCATCACTCTTGAGGCTTCTTAGGGACCAGGGAAGTAGAAGAAAGAAGGAAAAGCGTTCTCTATGTGTTGGCAACAGGGATGCCCGCGCCATCTTGACCTGTGTCAGGCTGGGGGTGACTTGTATCACAAGTGCGATGTGTGCTTCTTTGTGTACATGTGTGCAGTCCTACCCTCTCTGCCTTTGGGCTTCCCCTGCATCTTGAGTGTGACCCTCTCCCTGCATCCCCAGCAAAGTCACCATTACCCATCACCTTTTGATGGGACAGCCCAGAGTCTGGGACCTTGTGGGAGCAGCTGCCACTCTGGGCCTAAGTTTCCCATCTGTAACCAAGAGAGGCTGAACCAGGAAGGGCTGAGCACCCTCTAATTTGCATAGTCTAGGATTCTCATGGCCCATCTCACCCCAGCCCAGGTCTGCGTCTGTCCTTAACGTCCCCTGCTGTCCCCTCCCAGTGAATGCACCTTAGTTGTCATGGCGGAGCGTGGAGGAGGTTCCTAGGGGTCTAGAGGCTCTGACCTCTCACCTCATGGAACTGCCTTCTTCCCCACCCCCATCCAGGACTGGTGTCACAGGTGGGGGGAGAGGCTCTGGGTGAGTGGTCCCATGGGCACCCTGGGATGTTTGGGCCATGGGAATGGGCCACAGGTCCTGGGGAGTTGTGGGATCTGAGGCAAAACAAGTCAGTTTCCCAGACGCCGCCCCAGGGAGCCCCATCTGCAGGGTGGCTGAGAGCCAGGATTCATGTCACGTCCCCAGAGCTATTTTTTCCTATCTAGAAACCAATTGGCAGCTAAAATGTCTCAGGGGTTCTGTAGACAATTTCCTTTTAGGAAGATGGCTGTGGACCAAGGTGGACAGGGGCCTAGAGCTCCATAAACCCCAAAAGTCTAGAAATGGAGCACCCATTCCTAGAATATGCCATTCATACTTGGTTCTAGAGCCCCTCCCCTGATTAGGGCAGGAGCTAGCATCCCCCACCACAGAGCAGCAGAGCTCCGTGTCCCCACCCTTCATAACAACGTAGATCAGAGCCACCCCCTAGGACATTTTATCAGCTGAGTGTTCTAGAACTTAATCTAGAACTAAGCATGTCTCTAGAACAGTTCCTCTGCTAAGTGTACTAGAACCTTATCTATACTTGAGCCCAGAGATCTTCCTAAACATTTTCTCTGCTGTGTTCAATACCTTTATCTAGAAGAAATGTTCCATATGCTCATCTAGAACAAAGAATGGCTCCTTGAAACATTTCACCAGAGGTGCCTGGAATCTCATCCATGACAGAGCCCACAACAAACTGTGTCTCCTGACGAGTCACTGGCCCTATTCTCCATGCTCTGGACTACACGCTCCCCTCCCCCAAGTCTTCCATCCCTCTTGCTCTGCCAGGCTGAACCCCTGGGGTTCTTTCTCCTGTCCATCTCCAGCACTGCCAGCCCCCCGCCCCCAACATCCCACCCACCCCAACCCCCTCCTTCAGCTCCCTCTTGCCCTGGCTCCAGGCCTCAGACCCTGCAGGCACTGCGCCATCCCTGTCCCCAAGACGCTCCAACCCCACCCCACACCTGCAGCCTCCGCCATCCTTCTCAGAGATCTCCTCCCACCACTGCCCACACCCCCCTGAGGAGCACAAAATCTAGGTCATAGACCCCAGACAGTGCCCTTTCTCTGGCTGGACCAGCAGGGGTGACACATGGGCAATGCCAGGCAGGGGAGAGGATGTGGGGCCCCATGAAAGCAGGGCAGCTCATGAGGAATGTAGCACCAGTTGGTTCCCTGGGCCCTGGTTCAGGGGAATCTAGGGAATGGGCCACAGGGCTGAAAATGGGGCCTAGGGCTGGGGCCTCCACGAGGCTGTCCCCTCCCCTGCAAGAACCCAATAGCCGGGCCATTCTACCCTTGGACCAGGAGATCCACTCCCCTGTAGCCTGGTGGCCCTGGTATTCCGGGCTCAATACTGTGGCTGATGTGTGGTCAGCCAAGTCTGTCCCTTTTTGGGGGGGAGACTGTAGCCTACACTGTGGTCTCATACTCCAGCAGCTCCTGGGAGGTCCCCACGCTCCGGTACTGCAACCGGGGCGTGGCAGGCGAGGAGTACTCCAGTGCCAGAATGGTCTTTCGGAGCCGGCGGTCAATAAAATGAGCATCCCATGCTGGGTACTTCTTCCGAGGCAAGTCAATCCGAATGACAGGCCCCTCTGTCCGCAAGGCACGGGCCACTGGTGTGGGAGGCAAGCCAGGCCGCACCTGGAAGACAGGTGGCGTGGGGGTTCCTGCTCGCTCACCCCCCACTGAGGCCCCATCCCGCTCAGCGCCTGTAGTCCTCGGCAGGGACCTTGGGGGACTTGTGACAGCATCGGTTGGCGGGCCACAGGACCCTGGGGACTGTGGGAAGATGCAGCCAGGTGCTTGGGGACCCAGCATGGGCCCGTTGGGGTGCAGGAGACAGTAGTAGACACACATGAAGAATATGCCCAGCGCAAAGCTGGAGGCCACCACGCAGACCAGGATGAGTGAGTGGAAGTCGGTGGAGAAGTTGCGGCTGGAGTACCAGAAGCCGGTGAGCGCGGCGTTCTCCAGCAGGACGATGCAGTAGTAGAGGGCCATGCGGCGGCGGCTGCGGCCCTCCTTGACGTTGAACCAGCAGAAGATGTAGATGATGCCCACCACCATGTTGTAGATGATCTCCTCCCACTTGGACATGCAGAAGTCCGTCTCCCCCTGGATGACCCAGAAGGTCATCACACACCAGTGGGCCACAATGAAGATGCCAAAGTAGAGCTTGTAGACGCTGGCGAAGAGTGCGAAGGCCAGACTGCGGGCCGCAATGGTGAACAGGTGCCACAGCACCTGGGCTACCGCGCCTTTGTAGGACAGTGGCCGCTTGTCGTCCCTCGAGTCCCGCAGCACCTTCTGGTAGGAGGCCAGTGTCCAGGCCAGGGACACAAGGGAGGCGGAGGTGGAGAGGGCTGTGGAGACAGGGCAGGGGCGGGGTGGGCTGGGTTAGGGGTGGGTTCGGGTTGGGGTCTGGGGAGAGGGGGAGGGTTCCGGGTCAGGAGCTGGGTTTCGAGGAGGTGTGAGGGGAGGGTCTGTGGATCAGTAGGGATGTGGGGAAGGTCTGGGCGGGGGGCTTCAAGAGCAATGATGAAGTGCCATGCGGGACCGGGTGCTTCTGTGGTGGGGGGGGCATAAAGGGAGATGGGAGATGGGAGATTTGGTCTCAATAAGGGTCACGTCTGGTAGGGTTCAGGGGTCTTGGCGAGAGGGCAGGAAATTAGGGTCCAGGACTCTAGGTGTGGGAGAGGAGGTGAAGAGTGGGTCACGGTTAAGGCATGGAGCAGCCAGGAGGGGACTGTTAGAAGAAGTGGCCCCCAGGACAAGGTGGGGTGTGGGGAGGAGACCCAGGGTGAGAAGAGTTGTGATTGGGACCCAGTATTTGGGGCAAGGATTCCCAGGGTGCCTGAGGCATGACGATAGAGCCTTGGGAGACCCTGATGGTCGGTTGGGCAGGGTCTGGGTGGGGAGAACATGGGGTGCTTCAGGAAGACAGGACATCGAGGCGGGGTGGGGGTTGGCCTGGTCTGTCCGTTACAGAAGGGCAAGGCCCCGGGGCCCCCAGTGAAGGAGTAGATGGACAGGTTCTCTGGAAACTGATGGAGATTGGGCAGGTCCGTGAGGCAGGGGGGTGCAGGAGATGCAGGCTGGGACAGTATGGGGGAATGAAGGGGCAGGAGATTGCCCAGACGGTCTAAGGGGTGTTGATGGGGTGAAGGGCCTATTTAGACTCCGCAGAAGTGGGGTCTGGTGGGCTCTGGCAATGGGGAAGGGAGGCCGGGAGACGGGGAGCGCCCAGGGGGCCTGGGGGGTGGCAAGAGAGCGGAGGGGCCAGGTCCGTCCTCACTCTGGGGTAAGTGGGCCGTCGGAGGGGACACGGGGGTCTCTCGAGAGGCCTGGAGGGTGGTGAGGGTAGAAGGGCGGGCCTCCTTAAGCCCTGGCCCTGAGGTGGGCGGGACGCGGGGAGAAGGGGCGGGCGGGGCGGCGGCGCGGAGGGGCGGGCGGGGCTCACCGGGCAGCAGGTCGGGCGCGGCGCCGCGGTGCACCAGCAGGCTGAGCTGCAGCACGAGCTGCGGCGCGCTGCGCAGGAAGGTCTCCAGCAGGCGCAGCATGCTCACGTCGGCGCTCTCGAACAGCATCCGCCAGTAAAAGTGGCGCCGCAGCCGCTCCCCGCGCCAGCGGCTCTGCAGCCCCAGGTACAGGGCGCGCAGGTACCTGCGGGAGCGGGAGGGACGCGGCGCTCAGGTGCTCGGCTCCCGCGCCTCGTTCCGCTCGCCCCGTCCCACCAGCCCGGAGCCACCCAGCAGGCGCAGGGGGCACGTCACTCAGCCCTGAGCCTGTTTCCTCAGCTGTAAAACGAGCATATTGAAAGGATCGCCTCATGGAGTTTTGAGGGAGCACTGAATGGGCTCATTAGCTCAAAATAACAGCGGCACGAAGCAAGCCTTTGATGCAGCAGTACCGTCATTATTTCCATAATGGGTTGGGGCCTGCTTTCCATGCAGGGTTATTGACACCTGACAGTGCCCTGAACTTACAAGAGCCCTATTATCACCCCCCCCCATTTTATAGATGAGCAAACTGAGACCCAGAGAGGTATGTCATTTATCCAAGGTCACACAGCTAGTTAGCAGTGGAACCAGGATTCAAACCCAGGTAGTCTGGCCTCAGGGCCCACACTGTAACCAGTAGGCACACTGCCTCACACTGTAAGCCATGAAGTTTTGCTCACATAGGTTCCTTCAGGGACAGTCCCTTGTGCCTGGTGACAGCCCCAGTTCTGTTGCCACCAGCAGCTTCCTGGCCTGTTCCCCGACCTCACCTCTGAGTGTCCAGTTCTCACCATAGGGCGCCCAGAAGTTGCTCAGAGACACTTTCTCCTGGCATTTGAGACTTGGCTGCATCCTCTTGTGCCACTTCTCCAAACAGACTTCATGGCTCTCCGTGGCTACTCTGTTCAGGTCACAGGTTCCAGAGCTCTCAACGTCTCCCTCATCACTGAGCTTTTGCACATCCTGTTCCCTCTGCCTGGAACACCCTGCCCTGTCCCCGAACCCCACCCCAGACCCAAACCTGGATGACTCTTGCTTCTCTTCCAAGGCTCAGCTTTTAGACATGACTTCCTCCAGAAAGCTTCCGCTGACCACCCTCCACCCGGGGTAAGGGAATTTCCCAGGCTTTCCTCTAATCCAGCACTTGTCACAGTGGATTGTGACTGCCTGATTATGCATGCACCCCGAGAATGACTAGATTGGCTTGCTAACTGCTGCATCTTCAGTTCTTAGCACAAAGTAAGTGCTCAATCCACGTGCGCTGAATGAATGAATGTGTGCGTGACTGCAGATCTGCTGACCTGAATGGAACTCAGCTACCTTAAAGGGGTATGGAAGGGACTCTGAACTCCTGAGTTCAGTTCCTGACTTTGCTTGTAATTTGCTCTGTGATCTCGAGCAAGACCCTCTCCGAGCCCTAGTTAATCCCTCCCAAAGTGGCTGTAGGATTACATGGATGAAAAGAAACTTTGCATACCGTAAAGTGCGGCACCCATGTAGGATGAGAAGGGATCTGTCCACACAGATGTCTCAGAGCCCCCATAGAGGGCTCATCCAAAAGTGGCTTCCCCAGAAAACCTGGGGGGGGACAATCCCAATACAGATTCAGTGACCCTACTGCCTGAATCTGAAATTGGGGAGTCAGGGATTTGGGAGTCTACTACCAGATGTGAAGTGCTGACATTTCTGGGACATTATCTGGGAACCAGAGAACCAACTCTATTCACTGTGTGCTGCCAGCCCAGGGAGGAATCACAGTGCTTCCTGGAATTTGGGACCAACTGATACCCAGAGTTTCCCCAAATAAGTATCCTGGTCTTAGCAGCTGTGTGGCCTTCTTGGAACCTCAGTTTCTTCATCTGCCAACAAAAGGAATGGATTTGATAACTCTGGAAATCCTTTCAGAGCTAATATTCTGGGACCCAGACTCTCCTCTCAAAACGTGGCCAGGAACATCCCATTTAGAGCCCTCCTTCCTATCCCTGGCTCGTTCTGGCACCAACTGATGGTGGTGTAGACACACCCTCAACATGATACTTCACAGGATTGGCACCCAGGCTGCAGAAGGGGACTGTTCCCTTAGAAGCTGACTTGGGAAATCAAAGGCCCCTCAGTCCAACTCTTCCCTGCCACACTGGAATTCCTTTGGCAATGTCCAGCCTGGTGCGTCTACACCCACTGCTCCTGTACTTCCCGAGAGAGGGAGTCCCTACCACCCTCGGCTTCTGAGCAACTGCAGGGCTGGATTGTGTTTCTTCTGATGAACAGAAACTTGTCTCCCTATATCTCCCATTGCCTGGGCCCCTGCCTAATGGGCATACGAGGATCCCTGCAGCCAGAGTCATTCATTCTTGGAGCAGGTGTATTTTGACCACCTGCTCTGTGCCAGGCGTTGTGCCCTTGTGTATCTCACAGTTCCATGGAAGACAGAAAAGACACGAGGTGAAATAGGTGCTAAAAGACGCTTTGGAACCCAGCGAAGAGAAGAATAACTTTACCTGGGGGAGGGGGTCAGGGAAGACTTCCTGGAGGAAGAAACGTTTGATCTCAGCTTTAAAGCATGGCCTGGCATTGGGAGGCAGAGAAGAAGTGGAAGGGAGTTCCAGGTGGAAGAACCAGCGATATGGAGGCACAGTGGCCGGAGAGAACACGGCCTTTTAGGAGACCAGCCAGTGGTTTTCTGGGCTTGGATAGGGGGGTCGCCATGGGCAGGGGCGATAGCAGACTAGAATCGTGAAGGGCATCGAATTCTGGACTGATGAGTTCAGATTTTATTCTAAATCTGAATTCCATCCCAGAACCAGGGGTGCTGTGATCAGCTCAGTAGCTTAGAAAGCTCGCTCTGGAGGCTGGCTTGGAGGAAAGCCAGGAGAGGATGGGGTTTGGTCCAGCCCTGGAATGACAGGGCTGAGCTAAGGCAGGGGATAGAGAGGGACAGAGAGCAGATCTGGAGGTGGCCAGAGGTAAGGGGCTAGAGGAGGGACCAGGGTGGCCCCCAGAGCTTCCGAGGGGCCTAGAACCCAGGCCGCCTTTCCCAGCAGCCCTCTCCCCTCCACCCCACTTCCTTCCGGGTTCCCTCGGCTCTGGCTTTGCATAGGAAGGAGAGACCAGCTGGTCTAACGTGAAGGGGCCTGGGAGTTGGGGGAGGGTGACACCCTGGAAGTTTCTCTCAGGCTGGAAGACCATCTGTTTCCGGGCCCGGGTCAGCATGAGGGAGGCCCCGGCCCCCGGCCAGCATCCATCAGCACCTGACAGGCTGCCTGCCCACCTCCCCGCCCACTCCTGCCTCCTCTCCTGCCAGCTCCCAGCCAACCCCAGACAAAGGGCTCACACAGCCCAGGGCCCTGTGGGCAGGAGCAGCCATGGGGGAAGGGACGAGGGAGGCCAGGAATGTTGGGTCACCCGGGAGTGTGGAAAGACCACACTGCAGCCCGGGGTGAAAGGCCTGGGTTTTGCCTCACTCTGCCCCTTTTGGCAACAGGACCAAAACTGGCCATTCTTTCCAGCCGGCACGAATGCTCGCTGCCAAGGGCTTGTGAGATTTTCAGGGGCCTAGGAAAATGTTTGAAGCCCGCAAAAAAAAAAAAAAAATTGGCTCCAAAACACAGGGAAAAACTACAGAATCAAAATTAATAAATGTTTAATTAAATGTCTGCAAAACAGAACATGATGTCAGCCAGTCAACTGCAATTTGGCTTTTATCTGGTTATATATAATTTACATTTGATGTTTGATGTGGCTGCATTTTAATGTGTTTGATAGATGTGGGGCCCACAAGGGTCCTAAAACAGTCCTGCCCAGGACATGCAACCTAATTTCCATGGCCCTCAGTTTCCCAGTCTCTAAAATGGGGCTGGCATTTGCCATCTGCCTACGTCACAGCCACCGGGGTGAGGATCAGAAAGGTGAGAGGGCAATGTATATGCTAGGCTTATGGGTTCGCTTCCTAGCCCTGTCCTGGACCTGCTGTGTGGCCTTGGGTAGCTTCTCTGCGCCTTATTTTTCTCCTTATTGTGAGCATGAAGTGGGGTGATGGACCTTAAAAATGATTTATGAACTGCAGAGGGCTATGCATGTGGAGAGCAGGTGCATACACTGGGTGGAGGCCTCTGGTTCCTCCTGACCACTGAGCAACCTCTCTTGAAACCTCCTCCAGGAAGTCCACCCTATCCCCCCTCTCCCACTATTTGAAAGGAAGTTGGGAAAATTTTGATCTTCACTTGAGAGAAAGATACCCCCTCTCAAAGAATCGGACTTGGGTTGCTTGTATATCTGCTCTTCTCCAAAATGCACCCACCACCTGGTACAGGCCACCGTCTTCTCCTGCCTAGTGGCCACGTCAACCTTCTGTGTGGGCTCTCTGCACCCACCGCCACCTCCCTACGGTCCATTCTCCACATGGCAACCAGCAGGATATTTTTAAAACCTGTCAGATCGTGTCATTCCCCTTCGTAAAACCTTGCCGGGGCCTCCCATCACTCTTGGAAGAAAACCCAAGCTTCTCCCCTTGGCTTGCAGGCCCGAAACCATCTGGCTCTGTCTGTGTCTCTTACCTCATCTCAAACCGCTGTCCCCTGTGTCCCCGACACTCCAGATGCACTGACTCAGGACCTTTGCACTTGCCGCTCGCTCTGCCTGCAACACCCCTTCCCCAGCCCCGTCTGTGGCGGGCTGTCACCCGCTCACGTGTCACCTTCCTAGAGAGGCCTCCTACACCACCCAGGCCATGTTGGCAGCTCTGCCCTTGCCAAGTCGCTCCAGTCTACCGCACCATCCTGTCTTATTTTCTTCTTAACATACAGGATGAAATAACCTTAGTTATTTATTTATATATTTTCGATTCTACCACTGTGGATCCATGAGGGCAGGTACCTTGTCTGTCTTGGTCACCACCGTGTCCCCAGCATCGCTGCATGTAGTAGGCACTCAATGAATATTTGTTGAATGAATACGTGTGAGTCTATGTGTGTGTTTCCCTCCTGACCTGGGAGGGCCCTGGGGTTTCTGTGTCTGAGTTTGCAAAGAGCCAGGACACCTCACAGGCTCCTCCTGCCCTTGCTGACTCCCTTCTGTCCTTCCTCCTCCAGGAAGCCTTCCCTGATGCACCTCCAGGTAGCCAGGCCTCCCCTCTTCTAACAGTTCTCAGACTTAAACTGCCTGAGGCCGGGTACAAGCCAGGCACTGCAGTCAGTGCTATTAACCTAACAGGCAACTTTTGCTACCTCTATTTTATAGATGAGGAAACAGGCACTGAACCTATTTTGGATCTAATTTACTGACTCCCAGTCTTGTGCTTGGAGAAAAAGCTTGTCCCCGAAGAAAGTGGAAGAGCAGATAAGTGTGTGTTGTTGGGGCCGGGGTTGGGAGCATAGAAGCCAAGCCTAGAGAGCAGGGCAGAAGCCAGCAGTAGGGTGTGAAATCCTTCCGCTCAGATATCCAAAGGACTGTCTCTTCTGGACACAGTGCCTCCACGAGCAGGTGACAGGGTCAAGAAATGAACTTGGGAACTCACTCCCTCTCCCCAGGCCTGGTTTCCTCTCCTGACCCAGGAACCTCCCAGCATCCCTCAGAGTTCAGAGGCTCCTCTCTAGTGGGTGGAAGGAGCGAAGAAGGATGAGGGGACCCTATGTTCCTGAAAAGCCAGAAAGCTTCTGGGCCAAGCATCTGGGTCACCCTGTCTCGCTCCTGTTCTTTGTTCCTGAGTCACCCTGAGTCTCTGGTTCTAGGTCAGGGTTTCTGGCCTGGGCCTCATTCCATTCAGACAGTCCAACCTGGGCCCATCACTTTGTCTGATCTCAGATCCTGGGTCACTGTCTCTGTCTGTCTGTCTGATCTCAGACAGATCAGTCTGTCTGTCATGTCTGTGCCTTGAATACAGGGTCAGGCCTCTTCATCTGCTCCTCCATTACTGTCAGTCTCATCCTTGGACCCTGGGTGAGTCCACCTGTCTGTCCCTTGGACTGTGGGTCACATACTATGTCCATCTGTTAGTCTGACCTTGTGATCCTGGGTCGGCCTGTCTGTCTGCCCTTAGAGGCCAGAAACTTCAGTCTGTCTGTCCCTATGGATACTGGGTCTGCTTTTCTGTCCATCTTTCTGTCTGTGTGTTGGGTACTGGGTCTCCTTGGCAGTTTGTCTGTCTGTGTCTTTTGGTCCCTCGGGTACTTGGTCCATCTGCTGGTCTGCTGCTCAGCCCGTGGTGTGGCGTGACTGCCAGCTTCCTGGCCATCCTCCTCTGCCTGCCCCGCCTCCCTGACTCCAGGTCTCTGTCTGTCTGCGTCTCTCACATCCTCAGCTCCTCCATCTGTCGGTCCCTGCGTTTCCGAGTGTGTTCTCGCCCCTCCCCACTCCCCCTCACAGCTCCGGGCCAAAAACACAGCAGCTTCCAGCGGCTCCTCTCCCTCCAGGAAGCGCCCTCCGAGCTGGCTAGCTCTCTGTCTCCGAGGTGCACCCGGCCCTGCAGACCCCTGCAGAGAGACCGGGGCAGGGCAGAGAGGCAGATGGGAGAGGTAGGAGAGGCAGGCTGATGGGAAGTGACAGGACAGTCCTGCCAGCTGAGCCCATTGCCAGTCTGCAGGGTTAATAATAATGACAACAGCTCACATTTATGGAGTGTCACCCGTCAGACAGGCTGTGCTGAGACTTTTTGTCCACACGAACCTGTCCATTCCTCACCACAAGTCTTTGAGGTGGGTACTACTCTTACCCTCGATTCACAGATGAGGAAAACTGAGACCCAGAAAGGGACTGAGACTAGTCCAAAGTCACACAGCAAGTTGGCACCAGATCTAGGACTCAGACCTGGTGCTCCGTGGCCCCCTGGGCCAGAGCAAGGACAGCGGAGCTCAACAAGCCCCATTCTGTCTCTCTGGGGCCGCAGCGGCCTACCACGGCGGCTCGTCGCGTGGAAGGCATGCCCAGAGGACCCTGCCAGGACCCCGGGTGGATATGATGGACCTCAAAGCGTCACTTGGGATTATGCAGGTTTAGAGAAAACTAGGGGAGGGGGGTCATAATAGCAATTGGAGAGTCAGGAGATGCCGGTGATTCCCAGAAAGTCCAGCCCCTCTGTGGGCCTCAGGCCTCCTCTACAAAATGGGTCTAAGTCCCTGATGCTCACGAACACCAGGGAGTTTTCATCCGCCTGATTCTGATGACATTCAGGCCCCGCAGCTGTGTCCTGAACCAAGGACTTCTCTCTGCCGCGTCACCACTGTGGGCCAAGCTACCGCACTCCAGCAGCCTCCTCGGGGGACTCCTTGCTGCCATCCCTGTCCTCTTAGAGCTCATTCTTCACAAGTAGACGGGGAATCTTATAAACTCCTAGGTAGAGTTGGGCCCCGCTCCAGCACTCTTAGAATAGAATCCTCACCCTGACCTTGGAGGCCCAGTAGGATCCAGCCTTTGTCCCCCTCCAGGACCCTGTCCCTCCGTGCTGCCCCCTCATACTCTCCAGCTGCGCCAGCCTCGGGGCCTCTGCCCAGAAAGGCCCTGACTAATGCTGCCAAACTCTCTCCTCCCATCTCAGCTCAGTGTCACCTCCTCAGAGCCTTCCCAGACCCGCCACCCCCAAACTACTTCTATCACCACACCCCTCCCGTCGCTTTCTGCCATGTTACCCTGTTTTGTTTTCTTAGCAACACATCTCACAAGCCTGAAGCCGTCTGATTTACTCACTTACATATTTACTGTCTGTCTCCCCCCATGGGACTGTAAGGTCCAGGAGAGCAGGGACCATGTCTGCCTGTTCTCTGCTATGTCTCCAGTGCCTGGCACACCTTCAGTGAGTGAATATACCTTATAAACTCTGCTTTATAAGCTCCCTAAGTAAAGACAGCCACATGCAGAGGGCAAGAACCTGGGCTAGGGAGATAGCAAGGCCTGGGCTCAGATCCTGGCTCCATCACTTACTGACTGTGTGGCTTTAGGCAAGTTGCTTCTCCTCTCTGAACCCATCTGCTCAATGCCCATCTCACAGGGTAGCTGTTATTGGAAAGTGGTAGTATTTACAAAACGCTAGCCTAGTGCTGGGCACTCGATCAGAGGGAAGTTTTATGGAGCTGTTTGAATCAGAGGCCCCATGAGGAAGGAGGAAGCCCTGTAGTCTCCAGTCTGGTTTCTGGCAGAGCTGAGACCCACTCCTAGGCTGGCTTTCCCTGGTGCTCATTGAATCTGTCCCCAGGGGACAGAGGGTCAGAGAAGCCCCTCTGGGAAGAGTTGACAAGGTAGGTCTTCTTGGCGTCTCTGCCTGCCCCCAAGAAAATAACTCATCCAATACTTTCTGTATGTACTTTTCTGCAATCCTCCCTGCGAGGTTCTTGGATAGGACTCTCATTTTCCAGGTGAGGAAAGTGAGTTTCAGAAAAAGTAGTGTTCATCTGACATTTGTTCACTAAGCATTTTTGAGTACCTACTATGCTCCCGGAACTGTGTGAAAACACTAGTGGACACGTTGGTGAACAAGGCAAACCCAGCCCACCTGCTAAGAACTCAGTCTAATGGAAGATTAACTAAAGCATCACGTAAACATGTAGCAACAAACATGTTCCATGGGCGCCAGGCATGCTCCAAACGGGGGCCCACGTTCCAGCACCGAGGACGGCAGTGCTATTGGAAAAGGACCCGGCCCAGCTTGGGAAGGGCATGGCAGTCAGGGAAGTCTTTCTGGAGGAGGTGACTACTGAGTCACGATCTGAAGCAGGCACAGGAGTTAACCAGGTACGGGAGGGAGGGAAGGGAGTTTCTGGCAAAGATCCCAAGTAGAGAGGGAGCAGCAAGTGGTGGGATGGCTGGAGCTAAGAAGAGGGGAGAAAGTGTGAGATGAAGTGGGCTGGGGTGAAGGATTTGATCTTTATCTTCAGAGTGATGGGGAGTGACAGGATGAGATGCCACTGCTGCACTTTAAAGGAAGCCTCCTAGCTGTGGGGGACAGATTGCAGGGGGACAGGGTGGAAGACAAGAGACCGGTTGCCAGGTGAAAAGGTCAGGATGGCCCAGTCAAAAGGGGATGGACTCCAGAGACAGTAGAGATATGACTTGCCTGAGGCCAAATAGTCAGAAAGCACCCGAGTTGCACCGCGAACCTGGACTGGCATGCACCGCCCATCCCACCATGGGGCACGGATCCACTAAGCCAGGCCCCTGGGACCCAGATCCAGCCTGTGGGTTTTCCAGAACACTGGGCCCCCAGATATATACCTGCAATAGGACCTGAGAAGCTCTTGGGGGGCAATGGCCCTGCTCCCCCTCCTGCCACCTGCCTACCCCTAATGCTGAGTGCTCCTGCAAAGATGCAAAATAGGACCTTCCTGGGCTTGGCAGCCAAATGAGTCATAAATGTCAGTAAAGGATGTGATTTTACAAGTTTGGCTCCTATTTCATGTGCCGCTGGGAGCTGGGCTGTCTCCCTCCTCCTCAGCAGCCCCCTACAGAGTCAAAGCACCTCTTTTTCTTATTTTTGCTGGGCTCAGGCCAAGCATTTTCCAGCCACTAATTTTAGGCTCTGACTGAGAAGCTGAGACCCTCTCCCATCCCACTCACCCCTATCAGCTCCAAGCCAGTGTCCTTCTTTTTGCCCAGCAGAGAAGCAGGCAGCCCTTCTCCAGCAAAGCATTTGGGACCAGGTTCATCCCTCACTGTATGGGTGCAGCCAGCTTGCCTCCCCTCTCTGGACCTCAGTTTCCCCATCTGTGAAATGGGTTGGTGAAATGGGTGCTGAGCAGAGACTAAAACCCGGGATCCTATACTCTAACCCAAGGCCCTTGCTCCCTGTTTCTCTGTTTTCCTGACATGCCTATGTGGAGTTGGGATGTCATGAGCCAGTGGGGCAGGGGGCTTAGAGTCCAGCCTCCTGATGGCTTCTGAAGGTACCAGGAGATCAAGGCAGGCAGAAAGCATCACTTCTATCTGTCCTTAGTGTGGGTGTCTGATACTAGATGGTAGTCAGGGTCTCAAATGCCAGTGCTCAAAGGGGTTGAGCTGATGTCATTACGAGGGACTCTGGGGAACTACAGAGGTGCCCTGTCTACAGAGGCAGCCACCTGTCAGCTCCAGCCAGTTGCTGCCCTGGGAGAATGTCAGCCCAACATGGCTGGAGCTTCCCTTTCTCAATAGCTGGAAATGAGGACATTTATGAAAGAAAGGAAGAGAAGGAGCGGGGGGAGAGAGAGAGAGACAGAGAGGGAGGGAGAGGGGAGAGAAGAAGAAAGAAAGAAGAAAATCTCAATTTGGAAATGTTGGCAACAAATTAAAGAAATATCACATGAATTTTTAAGAAATTATTATTCCTTTCTGTAGGTGTGATAGCAGTATTACATATTTCAGTTATGCTTTTTAAAAAGTCTATCTTTTTAAAAAGATAGACATCCATTGAGCACTTTCCTCCATCTCTTAAGTCAACGACACCTGTACCCTGAACCCAACCCGGGGTGGTTCCTATGGCATCTTCTGCATTGTCCTTATTCTTCGCCTGTTGACAGTTTGGGAGGCTGAGGATGTCGTCCTAACAGACTTCAGTGCCGTGTCCACAACGGAGATGTCCTGAAATATTTATGGATGTGATGATATGATATCTGAGGTTTGCTTCAAAGTATCATGGAAGGGAAGGAAGCGGGGTGGGGTCTACAGCTAAGCTCCCCAACACCCACGTGTCCAACACTTGCCACAAATGGCTATTCAAATTTAAATCAATTAAAAGTAAATAAAGTTTAAAATTCAGTTCCTCAGTCACACTACCCACAAGTCAAGTGCTCAATAGCCATGTGCGGCCAGTGGCTACTGTATTGGATAGAGCAGATATAGAACATTTCCATGACTGCAGAAAGTTCTATCGGATGGTGCTGCCCTAATAAAAGAAGGTTGGCCAGGAGTCAATAATCGTTGAAGCAGGGTGATGGTTCATGGGGGATCATTATCCTATTCTCTCTGCTTCTGTATATGTTTAACCTTTTCTGTAATAAAAAGTGTCATTAAAAAGTAGGATGAAAAATACCGTGCGAGCCAACCCAACATATCCTTAGGCTGGAGTTGTCCCTGGGCCACTGATTGGCAACCTGTGGTCTGGCGGTTAAGCATCACGGAACTGAGCCTCATAAAGCCCCAAAGTTAGAGCCACAGACACTTAAAGCAGTAAGGGGCTTTAGAGATCATCCAGTTTATCCTCCAGACTGAAGCAGGAGTCCCTGCTGCAACAACCCTGCCAAAGATAGCCACTTCCATCTGCACGCCTCTGGGGATTGGAGTTCACATCCTTGGAACAGCTCTGTTTCTGCGCAGCCTGATTGACGGGTGTTCTTGCTTCTATTCAAACGACTCTGCCTCCCTTTACTTTGGGTCATCATCTGTCCTCACGCTATCTCTAGACTGACGGAACAAGACTCCTTCCTCGACAGATCAGTGGATGAGGGTTACAGAGGGCTAGGACCCCTAATGTTCCTCTCCTACCCCTATCTTATTACTAAGCAAGTAGGGTGGGCTGCTACTTGGCCGATAGTCATAGTGATAGCAAATGTTTTCTGAGCATTTACTGTATGACAGGCCCCGTGAATTTATATTATCTCAAGGTATTTTTGGAAGAGACTTAAGAGGTAGATACTACCAGTGTCCCCATTCACAGAGGAGACAGGAGCTCTGACTGGTGAAGCTACGTCCCCATTGTCACACAGCTACGGAGTCATGGCAACTTCATCTGTGGCAGTGCCCCTAGCTCTCTGCTACCCTGCTTTCTTGTCCAAGTCCTGGGCAAACTCAACCAGAATTGTCAAGCCCCCAGCTAGACTTTACAGATGGACTAACTGAACCCCAAGCAGTGAAGTGACTTGCTCAAGATTCTGATCTCAAAGGTTCTATCCAGTTCACATCAACATCCATTGAGCACTTTCCTCCACCTCTTAAGTCAACCATACCTATATCCTCCTGGGAACCCACCCCGGGGTTGTTCCTATGACATCTTCTGCATTGTCCTTATTCTTAGCCTGTCGACAGTTTGGGAGGCTGAGGATGTAGGCCCGACGGACTTCAGTGTCGTGTCCACAGCTACAGAGGGCCCCACGCTGCCTCGGCACCCCACACACCAGCTACAGACACAGGGCCTGCTTCAGCGGAGTTCATGTGGCAAGAGCCTGCCAGGGACCTCGCCAGAACTGGCTGGGTGCAAGGACCCAACAGTAACAGTGGGGCTGCTCTGAGACATGGAGCCCCATGGGGGCTCACCATGGGGGACAGACAGAAGAAAGGACAAGGTCTCGACTCCCCAGGGGTTTGTGATCTGCTGGGAAAACCAGGCGGGTGGGCAGATGATCACAACGCAATGTGATCAGGGCTGTGGGGCTAAGGAGAATGAGTAATCCTGCCTGGGGGGAAAGTCTGAGAGGAAGAATCCAGAATGTTAACAGTGTGTACTGTATGTTAAAGTACTTTTAAAATACTTTTCTGATTTTTTTTCCTTCTGCTTCTCAAAACAGTTCATGATTGATTGTTTTGTAAGCATATACTTACCTAGCAGAAGGCAGTATGGCTTGGTGGTTACACATGTGGGCTTTGAAGACTGATTGCATGGCTTCAAACCCTGGCTTTGCTACTAACTAATTGGAAAGCTATTGTTCTCTGTGCCTCAATTTCCACATCTGTAAAACAGAGCCAATAATGCTAGCTAGCACTCACTCATTGAGTACTACTGTGTGCTGAGTACTGTGCAAAGCACATATATGTTAATTCATTAGGGTAGGGATTGTTATTATCCCCATTTCACAGATGAGGAAGTTGAAGCCCAGAGAGGTTAAGTGACTTGCCCAAGGCCACACAGCTAGTAAGCGAGGGTTTTGGTTCTACAGTCCTTATTCTTCATCATCACGCTCCCTCCCTAGAAAGATTGTCATAAGACGAATGATCTAATCTAAGTCTTACTAAACAATAACTATAATTTCCATTAATATCTGACCTTTTAAACACAGGTGAACGTATACATGTATTTCTTGGTTAATTAAAAACCAGAGGTAAAATCTTCGGGCAATACAAGAAATATCTAGTTAGTAAGTGGAAATCTTCCCTAACCCAACCCTCCTGCCCCAAGGGTAGCGGGGAGTCTTTCTTTATGCCTTTTCTATGCTGCCTGAAGTTTCAGTAAGAGTGTATATAAAGCTCTTTGATAAAGAGACAAAACAGCTAAACAATTTCCATTTTAGATTAAAAACAGCAACTTCTGCCTAGTTGATGGAGTGGGAGGTGGGGTCTGGGGGGCAGAGGGTGAGAGTGCTGGGTTTGTTCAGGGAAAGCTTCTCAGAAGAGGCAGCGTTTGTGCGTGGCCTTGAAGGATGTGCAGAATTTCACCGGGAGAGGAACGGACAGGGTGTGCTGGAGGAGGGCGGCAGTAGCCCCACGGAGCAGGAAGGGCGCGGGGCTAGCTGTTCGGTGGGGGTGGAACAGCAGGTCATCACAGGGCTAGAGCAGCAAAGAAAGAAAACAGGGCGGGGGTCAAAGAGCCTTGAAGCCAGGCTAAATGCTTGGACTGTTTCTAGCAGCTCAAGGGAGCCAGGGCCGCCCTCTGGCTGCAGAATGGCAGGGTCGCATCCCAGCTTTTGAACCATCGCTCCGCCTGCAGGTGGAGGCGGGACTGGGGGATGGGGATGACTACTGGAGGCTGATAGGATTTCCCAGAGGAGGAATTTGGACGCCCAAACAGAGGCAGGGTGGTAAATGGAGAGGCCAGAGTAGATCCCAACCATCCTGCCTCCTCTCCCTGGGGACCTTCGCCCCAGCTGCCGGGGTTCAAAGCCATTTCCTGGCAGCCGCCCCTCCTACTCCCCAAGGCTTCTCGTGTGTGGTCTGCATAGATCAAACAGGGGACACTGGGCCCAATCCTGCTGCCTCTGCTGTGTGTGTTAGGACTGCAGTCCCCAACCCCCAGGCTGCAGACCAGTACCAGTAGTGCCCTTAAAGTTAGGAACCGGGTCATACAGCAAGAGGTGAGCGGAGAGCGAACTTTCATCCGTTATTCACAGCTGCCCCCATCACTGCCTGAGCTCAGCCTCCCCGCCATGTCCATGGAAAAACTGTCTTCCATGAAACTGGTCCCCGGTGCCAAAAAGCTTGGGGACAGCTGTTAAGAGCAGCTCTAATGGCCCATGGCAGCTGGATGGGTGGGAGAAGAGGGCGGGTGGGGTGAAGAGCATGCTGGAGAGGGTTCTCCCAGGAGGTAGGTGGTGGGGCCCAGATTGGAGCAACCCTGCAAAGACAGAGCTGGGAGGGACCCTGTAGCTGGTCACTGAGTTCAGGGCATTGTGAACATGTTTCAGCTGTGGGACTGACTATTCAAAACAAAATTTTAGACTTATGAAAAAAGAAAACTCAGAGATACTTGTGTTGAAATGATGGTGAGAGAGCTGTGACACAGTTTGAAAGCCACCGTGGAACCCCAACCCCTGACGTGTTGTAAAAATAATAATGCAAATAACAGTGGCTAATGAAAATTGTTGAGTCGTTCCCGTGTTCCAGGCATTGTGCTAAACACTATGCATATACTATTTAATTTGCTATTCCTCCAAGCCACATGAGATAGATAATGTTAGAATGTCCATTTTGCAGATGAAAAAATCAAGGCACAGGCAAGTTATGCCACATACCCAAAATCACAGAAAGTGGCAGACACAGGATATGGCTGATTCCATTGAATGGGTTCTGAACCATTAACTACCACGTTGGGGAAACTGAGGACCAAAGAAGGAAAGAGATGCTGTCAGCTCAGCGTGAAGCAGACCCCTTCTCCCACGGCTGCTGGTCCAGCCCCCATCATCTTTCACCTGGATTTTCATAGCAACCTCCTCGTGGGTCCCAGGCTTCGTCTGACCTCTCTCTAGTCTATTCTCCATCCAGCAGCCAGAGTGGACACTGCAAAACCTAAGTCAAGACTTTGTTCCTCCCCTGGTCAAATTCTCCTGGGCTCCCCATGCCATGCAGGGTAAAAGCCCATGACTCACGTGGCCTCTGAGGCCTGCCCGACCTGGCCCCTGCCAACCTACCCACCAGCATCTCCCACACGCCCGTCACTCGGCTTCTGCCACAGGGCCTTCCTGCTCTTCTCCTTCCTTTGCCTGCAACACCCTTCCCAGGATCTCCCCACAGCTCGTGCTCACCCATTCAACCCTCTGCCCACATGCCACCTCCCCAGAGAGCCCTGTCTGGACCACCTTATCTCAAAGAGCCGCACCCTCCTCCCCGGCACTCCGTAGTTCCGCCCCTTGTTTCTGTTCCAATTTTTCTTACCAACTTACCACCACCTGACCCATCGTATTATATATCATACATAATGTAGATGATATTTTATTTGTTTATTGGTCTTCCCCATTAGACTGTTGAGCTCCAAGGGGGCAAGGGCTTTGTCTCATTCACCACTCTATTCCCAGCACTTAGAACAGTGCCAGGTATACAGCAGATGCTCCACAAATATCTGCAGATTAAATGAATGGCTGCTGTGTCACTATGGCTCCAGGGGACTTCAAGATCCCCTTGCCCTCCTGCCCCCTCACTGGCCACATGGTCCGGGAACAGAGCCCAGGCTGATGGCACTCATCATTACCAACAGTTTCTGAACACTTAGTGATGGAACGAGTCCTTTGCTAAACCCTTACACATTATCTCATTAAACCTTGAAACACCCAAGAGGTGGGTGCATACCATTATGACAGTCAAGGGACGAGAGATTATGTGGCTCGTCAAGGTCACACATAAGTAGTAGGGTCTGGATCCGAACTGAGGACATTTGAATGCAGAATCCATGCTCTTAACCATTATACAAAGAATACAGTTTCCCAAAGGGGAGCCCCAGAACCTGACATTCACACCCAGCAGGTCACTAACTCATTTCGGAAGTTCTCTGGCGTGCAGGGCTTGTTAGGCAGCACGGAGAGCAATGCCAGGGGCCCAGGAATAGAGGGGGTACTAGAAGGAGGGTCTCCGAAGCCCAATTGCTTCCTTTCCTCCCCATTTTTGGGTCCCAAGATCCTGACAGCCTGGGAGGAATCCCATGCCAGCGTGTCTCCCACTAATTGGCTTAGCAAACCATGCTTATCCGGGCAAAGCTGGGGCCCAGTGAGTTCAAGATTAGGAAAAGCAGGATTCATGGCTTACTGCTCTGCTGCCCACAGGGTCAGAGGAGACAGGGTTAGGGCTTTAATTGGCTTAACAGCCCTGGGTGGCTTAACAGCTCAGAGGGGTGAGGGGGTGGGGAGGCATGGAGACAGGTTGGTGTCCAGCCCACAGCCACCTTCATGCCTCACCAAAGGATCTGTTTGCTCTTCTCCCAGGGATTCAGTTTGTCTGTGCACAAAGACACTGCTCCGGGATCTCCCAAATAGCCAGTGTGTGGTGCCCAGGATAGAGCTGGGCTTGGGAGTTGGATGAAGCTGTGTTGTCACCTCACCTCTCCCCCACCTCCTCGGTGGGCAAGTTACCTGACTTCTCTGAGGCTCACTTCCTGATCTGATAAATGGGTATTACCAATAGGCACCAGAGGTAAGATGAGATTACACGCCTGAAACTCCTTGCATGAGGCCGGCGGGGACATGATGGGTGTGCAGTGTCTGCGAGTTCCTTCTCCTCCTCACTCTCCTCAGAGCCTCATTTTATGTTCAAAAGAATAAAATCTGTGTGAAAGGACCTTATCAATTGTGAAGAACTAGAGCAGAGGTTACAAAGAAGGTAGGCCCACACATGTGATTCCTTTGGATGACACTATTTTTTTTTTTTTAAGACAGATCTCACTCTGTTGCCTGGGCTAGAGTGCCGATTGATACTATTTTTTAAAATCTTAATTCATAGTTGAAAATTGGGACAGTTCACACAAAAATCCCAATTTCTCATTTCTCTTGAGAATCGAGACTTGATGATACCAAGTCCATGATTTCTCATGGCACCATCAGCTGGAGCCAGGTAGTAGGTTCTCCTTGCCAGGGATCCTACTCGCTCCATAAAGCCCTCTTGTCTGACATCACATGTGTCTTATTCTCTGTTACCTGCCTGGCTCCTCGAAGCATTTGAACTTTTGATTCAGCATTGCATAAGTCTAAAAAGTTGGAAAAATATCTTTATGATTAAGATTATTTTATTCAGAACTGGGGATGTTTGATCAGGAGGTGAATGTGACCCTGGAGAACTCAGACACATCTCTCCTTCCTCACTGCCCCAAGCCCTGTCACTCAGAACATCTATGGGAACATCTCCCATGGTAAACAAACATGTGATGCCAACATTGCTTAATTTCCAGGAATGCCAGCCCTGGTGGCTTCTCTATACCTTCTCTGGATGTCCTCCCCATTTATCTGGACCCTCAGCCATTTTAGAATTCAAAGCTTTTAGGGGCAAGGGCACAGGGGCTTTAGCTCTGATTACAGACCCAGAGTCAGAATTTCAGAACAGGGAAGGCTTTTAATTTAACCTCATTTCACACACAGGGAAACTGAGGCCCAGAGATAGGAAGGGCCTTGCTCAAGGTCACTTAGCAAGCTAGTTATAAACCAGGATGAAGATGTAAGTCTCTGGACCAGAACCCCCCTTCCCTCCAAATCCAGCACTTTTCCCACAATGCACACTGTTTCCTCATTCTTACCCACATAGTTCATTGCCCTCCCCATTTTCACATTCTTATCTCAGTGCAACAGAATCCCTGGCTTTCTATCATCCTGGAATCTTGGAACCTAACACTCGTACTTCTTTAAGCTTGGGGGACACTTTAGTGGCATAATTGCAAGGTGGATAAAGTGAAGGCAGACAGTCTTTAGCCCCAGCTCTTCCAGTCCCTAGCTGTGTGACCTTGGGCAAGGATGCCCCCTCTCTGAGCTTCCATTCCCTCACCTGTCAAGTAGGAATTTTATAATGCTAACCACATGACAGGATTATTAGAAGGGAAACAGGAGATAAAGCAGTAAAAAGGCAACCAGTAGGCTTGGCACAAAGTGAGTGCTTAATACAATAATTGCTATAGGACTGTAAATGAGGGCTGTCGTGCCTAAGTGAATGCGTAAGCAAAATGATGCCTATGTGGTCAAAGGGAAGGGTGGACAAACTGAACACGTATGAACACATACACCCTGTCTAAATTATTACAGGTTTGTTACTGCTAGATCCAATTTTTTTTAAAGAGAAGCTATGACTCTGAGTTTTTAAAATACTATACATGTCACACAAAACACTTCAGTAGGCCACATTCAACCAAAGAACTATTAGATTGTTATCCCTGCAAAATCATCTCATCCCAACGTCCTCTCTTTACAAATGGGGGAGAGTAGACACAGCTTGCTCTCCTATCCAAGAAACCCCGGAACTGAGTGGCTCCTTGGCCATTCTAGCTACTCACCTGGGACAACCCCCCACACCCCCCATAGTCATTTTTTGCCCTTTTTGAGGGAAACTCAGTTTATATTCAAGAAAGAAGAGAAGTATTATTTTCTTGTGAGTGGGTTCTGAATGGGGGAACAGCCAGTGAGTCGAGGGGCAGTTGGCCCACTTTAGGCTGAAGGAAAAGGGGGCTGAAGCTTGGCTACCAAGAATAGGAAGTTACCATTTCAGAATCTAAAAATATCTTTCACCATCTGTCCACTTGGGCACAGAATGATAAATGCAGATTAGTTCCTGGATGTAGACACGAATATTTTTATGTGTCAAGCTAATAATAATAACACCACCTTGTGTGGCTAGAGCTCCACTCCCCCTTTTCCCCCAGGGCAAGCTAAGTGGAATATACACATTATCTTGGCAGGCTTAGATAGGGAAACCAAGGCAGAGAGAGATTCCACAACACAACAAGGGTGACACAGCAAGTGAGCAGCTGGGACAAACCCTGGGAGTCCTATTTCCAACCCTCAGCCCAGAACTGAATCTTCTGAGTTAGGCAGGATGTGTTAACAAGTAGCAGAATAAATATAACAACAGCAATAATCACCCTTTATATCTCTAGAGTGACTTTTTCTATGCTTTCCCCACATCTGTTAAAATCACGATAATCCATTATATTCCTAATCTATGTTACAGTCTGCAGCGCTCTCATGCAGACCTCTCACCTGACCATCCCAACAGGTAAGAATAATGGAACAGTAACCAGTGAGATGAGAAAAGTAGGGATTCTCCCTCATTTCACAGGTGAGCAAACTGAGGCTTGGAGAGAGGAGAGGGTTTGCCCAAGATCACACAGTAAGCAAGTTCACTCTGTCAGTGCACAGTAGGGCCCAAATTACTAGAGCAATTCAGATGCAAGAGTAGCCTTAGGTTTAGAATTCCCTCTCTCTCCAATTAACTC
Source organism: Lepilemur ruficaudatus (assembly GCA_963574885.1). Lineage (NCBI taxonomy): Eukaryota > Metazoa > Chordata > Mammalia > Primates > Lepilemuridae > Lepilemur > Lepilemur ruficaudatus. Next base: position 19,300 of record CAUYRT010058596.1, on the reverse strand, counting down.
AGCACAGCAGGCACCCTCAGTCCTGGCAGAGGAAGAAACCTGGAAGTGGGCAGCTTGAATGAAGCCTCAGTTTTGCCTGACTGTTCTGGGATTAAAGGGCAGCTAGTGGCCATCTAATCTCAGATTCAAGATTCCAAATCCCCTTGACCCTGTTGTGAGGGGAGGGCACTGGGGGAGTCATTAGGAAGTAGAAGGAGCTCGAGAACGTGTCCCAGCTGGGTCCAGCATACTGTTTTCCCAAATAGTCCAAGAAGTTTAAGCGGGATATTCGTTTAGCTGCCTCTAATTCTGTGTGTCTCCTAGGAGGTTGGAAATCGGCTGCAATTCCAAAGTGTGAATCTTAGAGAGCAGGAAAGGACTTCTAAGATCTTTCCTAAGCCCCGTTCCGCTCCGTACTCAGATAGAGAGGAGTGGGTCAGGACTGCAGGGAGCCCTGTGGCCCTGTTCCAAGCCTCACACTTATCCTCCACGAGCCCTGAGCCCTCCTCACACGCCCCTAAGGATCTCTTTCTCTCCCTTCTTGCCTCATCCCCTCCCCACTTCATGGCCAGATCAGAGCGGATGGCACCGGGGTTGGTCAGGGTTTGGGGGCAGAGGTCAGGGAGGAGCTGACTGAAAGAAATCAGAGCTGCAGTGGGGTGGGGCGGGGCGGAGGTCAGCACAGGAGGGGGCCTGGAAATGTCAGAGCAGGGCCCGCGCAAGCCCCTCGCCACCCCCACTCCTTGGACTCAGCTCCCTTCACCTGCGCTTTTCCTACCTCCAGACCTGGCCGAGCTGCAGGAGGTGGACGAGGGTCTGCAGCAGCCAGATGCAGAGGCGGCAGCAGCGGCGGCGGTAGGCGCTGGCCGGAGAGGGCGCGGGCCGGGGAGCCAGCTCGGGGCTGCCTTCTTTGGTCCGCAAGGCGGCGGCGCTGTCCTTGGTGCTGATGGCGGCTTCGCTGGAGCCGCTGTCCTTGGTGCTGACGGCGGGTCCCGGGGCCCCTGCGGGCTCGGTGTAGTCGTAGACGAACCAGCGGAAGCTGAGCAGCTGCACCACGAGCGAGGGCAGAAGCACGAACAGCAGCGTGAGGCCGAAGTAGGTGCGCTGACCCTGCAGGTAGTAGGAGGCCGCCAGCCACAGGTCGGTGGCGCCGTCGGAGAAGAACACGAGCAGCGCGCACAGCACCCAGCAGCAGTCCCGCAGCTCGTAGCGCGGCCCCGGGCCTCCCGCCGCGACCACCTCCGGCGTCCCGGCCGCGGCCGCCGCGTCCCCGCGCCCGCCCGCACTGCCCCGGGCCGCTCCGGCCGCCCCCTCCGGCCCCGGGCCGGCCGCGGCCGCCGCTCCATCCGACTTCGCGGCCATGTTGGCGGAGCAGGAGGCGGGGAGCGACTTCCGGGCGGCGGAGGGGGTGGGGTGCCGAGTGGGGAGGACCCTGTGCGGGCGGCTCCCGCCTCCTCCTCTTCCTCCTTCTCCTCTTCTTCCTCCTCCCCTCCGCTTCAATTATTCATTCTCCTCGGCGCCGCCCGCCCCTCCCCCAGCCCTCCCGAGCTGTGGCCGGATGGGGCCGCCCCCTGGGAAGGGAGAGGGGGCAGGGAGGGGAGAGCATCCCAGGTCACCCTATCCTTCCTTCCTCGTTAGCGTGGGGTTCCAACCACATGCTCTGTGTCTCTCACTTCCCCTCGGACTCCACTTCCTTATTTTTCTTTACCGCTCCCCTCCCCATCCTCTCCTCTTCATTTATCTCCTGTGTTCACCTGCCTGGGTCTGGGGGGGTGAGGGGTGGACCAGGGACTTGGAAGTAAGGGGCTGGGGGACAGGCTGCTTGGGCGGGCCCCGCAGTGGCCGCGTAGCACTCAGTGATGATAGCGCATCACTTCCGAGTTTCCTGAGTGTTCACATATTGTTCCATACCCTTCTTTGATCTTGACAGGGCCCTTTTCGTATTGTCTTCCTTTTGAAGCTGAGAAAACTGCAGCTCTAAGAGTTGCTTTCTCTTCCTCACCCTCCCCTTTCCTCCCTCAGGGACTGCCTTCATCTGGCGGTAGCCCTAGTGGAGTAGGCGGAGGTAAGGGGGCAGTATCCAACATGTAGAGGAAAGGCACGGGAGGACACGCGGGAGGGGGGAGGAAGGAGCAAGTGCAAAGGCCTGGAGGCCAGAGACTGGGGGCCTGTTTTCAAGGAGGTCTGGATCGCAGATCCAGGGGGTGGAAAGATGGGAAAGACAAGGTCGGGAGTTCTGAGGGATGAGATCCTAAAGAGCCGGAAGGTGGCCTTTATCCAGCAGGCAATGGGCAACCACTGCAGGATTTGAGCAGGGGAGTTACGTGGTCACATCAGGATTTAGCAAGAAGCCCCCGCAGCCGGAATAGAGAATTGATCACAGGGACTGGAGAGACCAGAGGGAGACTATAACAGTGACCGGTTAGAGGGAGTGGGGTCCTCACACATCCTGGATACCCCCAGCTCACCCCCAACCCTTTGATCAGATTGAATATATGGGAGCATTTATTATACGAACAGGTAGTAGTTTCTTTTTGCCCAGCACTGTTCTAAAACGCTGCACAATTATTGACTCATTTTATCCTCACAATTTGTGAGGTAGTTTACATTTTTTTCTCCCATTTTGCAGCTGAAGAAACTGAGTCACAGAGAAGTTAATTAATTTCTTCAGTGTCACACAATAAGAGCTAGAGCCAAGTTCAAGCCCATTACCTGCCTTCTGAATAGGCTCTGCTACTCCTCAAGGGGAGAAGGAGAGGAGGGGAAAAGGGCAGGAAGGGAGGAAAGGGGAGCTGAGAAAGGGAGGGGGAGGACCACCCTGCCTCAGAGTGGCAGGGAAGAGAAGATGAAGGGAGACAGCTGCCCTGGGTCAGGAAGGAGCAGCCATCTGCAGTCCCGCAGCCTGGCATCCCTTTCCTGTCTAGGGACTGTTTTGGTCTCAGCAATGCTTAGGAGGTTGGGGTACCAGCTGTTGCCCAAGGCTGAAAACAGAGAGGGAAGAGTTAGGGATTAAGGGAGTTTTCCAAGCCAGATTCAAGGCTGACAGCTCCCTATCCACAGGCATGTTTAGATCAGTGGGCACGTTTGTGAATTGGGCTGGAAGGTCTGAATCCCGATATGATTTAGAAAGGAACACTCTGCCTTTTCTTTCTCTCCCACAACCCTAGGCAGGGAGACTCATGGGTGGATTGTATAGAGCCCTGGATGGTTGGAGGCAGGGGAGAGACTCTGGTCCCAGGCCAGTCCCTGCATGTGTCTAGATCTCTGCCTTCTCACAGGTGTCTGGGTAGAGCCTGGCAGAGTTAGGTTCCCACCTTTGGGCTTCACCCAAATGGAGACAGCCCATCTGCCTCTCACGCCTCTCTGTGTCCCAGGATTGGCCTGTCCAAAGACGTGGTAGAAGACAAGTTTTTAAGTCTGAGACCCTGGAGATAGGAAACCTGGGTTTGAAACCCAACCATCCCATCCTAGCTCCATGACCTGGGGCAAGTCACTTCATTTCTTTTAACTTCAGAGAAAAGTATAGTGTGAGATAACTAATGTCATCTTCCTAGGGCTCTGGTGAGGATAATTAATGGTAATTATTAACTGGGGTGATGTCTCCCACATCCCTCCTGGATCTCACACCCAGCTCTTTATCCCTCAGAAGAGTCTCCCTGACACCCCCTTGTTATGAGTTTCCATAATACCTTAGTCTTTTCCTTCTTAATATCAGCACATTGGCTGTTTATCTTCTTATGTTTGCCTGGTAGCTTCATGAGGATTGGGATAATTCATCTGTTTTCCTCACCAGCAAATCTCCTGGTTCCCAATGCTGTGCCTGGCACTCAATAGATACTCTGTCAGTCATTGACTGAATTAAGGAATGAGTGATCAACCCAATAGAATAGGTTCTGTTATTCTCATTTTATAAACAAGGTGACTAATTCAGATAAGGGGGCAGTGACTTAATGGAATTATTAAGTGTCAGAGGCTGTGCTAAGAACTTTACTGATATTGTACATGTTATCCTCAGACCAGACACTTTTCAGGTGAAAACTGAGACTCAGGGATGTGCTGTCACAAGGCCCTTTGTTAGGACGTAGCAGAGTTGGCATTTAAGAACGCTATGCTAAAAGATCAGGCGACTGGAGGAAGTGACATAGCAGAAGGATTAGATGAGATGTCTGAAGTGTGGGTGAGGTTTGGGGGTGACCCACTTTACAGCGGGTTACTGTAAGGGGGACTCTGCCCTGAGGGAGTTTGGACTGGTGTGTTCCGAGTGGCCCACAAATTCAGAGATTCAGACTAGGACCAACAGGAGTGTACAGAGAATTTGTTTCAGGGGCCAGGGTCAGGGGGCCGGGGGCAGGGGTGTGTGTGTGGGAGCAGCCTGGGCAAAGGCTCTGCAGTGAGACCGAGCCAGGCACATGCAGGGCTGGCTGGTGTGGAGGGAGAAGGTGGGCCATGACTGGTCGCAAACAGACAGGCTCTGTGAGATTCATCCAGCTGCCTGAGCCCCTCTCTCATTTTACAAATGGGGACACTGAGACCCAGACGGATGTCCCATATTTAGCAAGTAGTAGAAGCAAATGAAAGAGCCCTTCCCTCGTCCCCAAGGGCATAGTCTCTGGGATTTGTTGGAATCACTCTCAGGAGCAGCCTTCACTGTGTTTCCTCGCTTAGCCTCGCTGAGGGCTCAGTCCTCACCTACTGCACACTCTGCTTGGACCAGTTCCTAATAATTTTCCTTTAGTCCCTACTGAAATATTTGCACCTGTGCAAACTATGCATGACATAATTGATACAGTATTGTTCACAACAGCAAATATTGAGAATGACTTAAATGCCCGTCAGCGGGAAACTGGCTAAATAAATTATGGGACTTCCTGACAATAGGATGGCACGTAGCAGCAAGCTCTCCACGTCCTAATACAGAAGGGCTTCCCAGGGGAAAAGCAAGGGACAGAACAGACAGAACAGGGGGCGAAGCTGGATGAACAGGGGGATACTCACCTATATTTTATGTGTTTGTATATACATAAAGAAGTTTTGCAAGTTTACATAAGGAAAGAAGAGATTACTGAAGGGGCACTGGGTGGAAGGGGGGCAAAGATGGGAGGGAGACTTCATTAGATGCCTATTTATAATTTATTTTTGGAATTGTGAGTGTATTCACTTATTAATAATATAAAATAATAATGGGGACAGCTGCTACTCTGCTCCTGTGGATGTTGTAATATAGAAATGGGTGGTCAGTATGGTGAGATTTTTTTAATTATTCAAGAGAAGTCTGAAATCTGGATTTACTGTAAAATTTCTTGATTTTTAAACATTGGCTCCAATTTTTTTGTCAAACACTTTTCAGGCCAAGTAAATAAATCTGTGGGTTAGATGCAGTCCGAGGGCCACCAGTTTTCAGCCTCAGCCTAATAGCTTCCTGGAGTTCTCAGAACTCCAGGTCCCTGTCCCCTGTGGGCAGCTGCAGGACAGAAAAACATCTTGCTCTGCCCCTCTCTTGGCACCCTCCAAACCCTGCCTCTTGGGGCTGTGGCATTTGGGGCTTTTAACTCAAGAGCTGGAAGGCAGAGAGGGGTTATGAACTCTAGATAATTCCCTCCCCCAGGGCCCTTCAGGCATCAAGGCCCAGCTGCTCCTGCCACCCACCTATCTGTCCCTGGGAGGTGGGGATGGAGTGGGCTAGCAGGGAGGGGGTGAGCAGGAGTCCCCAATCTGAGCCTCAGATCACTGGGTCTGTTCAGATCCAGAATGCAAGAAGAGAAACCTAGAGATCATGAGAAAAGAAAAACAGTGGCTGGCTCACCTAGCTACTGTGTGCTGAGACAATTCACCAAGTTACCAAATTCCAAAGGTGCAAAGGCCCTAAAGGGCCATTTTGTTCAACTCCCTCGTTGGACAGATGGAGACACCAACCTCTGCTCCCCACAGCAACACCCCAGGCCAAGGCCTTGTCATCTCTCTTCTGGGTGACCTGACTGCCCCAGCCTTGTCCTGCCGTCTCTCCTTCCCCTCCTAATGTTCCATCTCCACCCTCAGCCAGAGGGGCTTTTTTAAAAGGGAAATCGGATCAGATCCCACGTCTTCTTTGAACCTCCTAGCTACTTCCTACCCCGCTTTGAGCCAAAGTCCTCAGCCTTGCCTACAATCCCTCTCCTGCCCGCCTCCCTGACCTCACCTTCTACCGTCTTTCCCTCGCTTGCTCTGTTCCAGCCACACTGCTCCTTGCTGTTCCTTTAACAAACCAGCCTTCTTCCTTCCAAGGGGCTTTTGTTCCTGCTGTTCCCCCATGCATTCCCAAGGCCCCATCTCTGCCTCCACTAAAACGCTGCCTCTGCAGAGGGGATTTTTTTGATCATTTCCCCCTTGACACTCTATCTCCTCACCTGCCTTATTTTTTATTCATAGCATTTATCACCGCCCGACATTATAATGCATACTTATTTGTTTGTTGTCTAGAATGTAAGGTCTGTGAAGGAGCAGTCCTGCCTACGTTGCTCATCACTGTCCCCTCAGAGGGTACTGGAGCCTGGCACATCGCAGATGCCCTGTGCGACAGCAAAGGGCACAGGTCTACAATTTAGGTGACAGCCGGTCCTGATTCTGCCATTACCTGCTCAGGTGACCTTGAGCAACTCACCTCACCTCTGTAGGCCTCAGTTTCCTTCTTTGTAAAATGAGAGAATCACTAAGACACCTTCAACTCAACAATCCTGGGATGCCTTCTCCATTCCAATGCCTTTCTTCCCTATGGAATCCGAAAGTCCCTTAAATCAACATCATTGGATTTATTTATCGAATGGTTAATGCATTCACATGGTTCAAAACTCAAAGGTACAAAGGGGACACATTGAAAAGTGACTCTCCTACCCTGTCCTCCAGCCGCTGCTCACCTTCCCAAAGGCAACCAAGGCACAGATTTCTTGTGTGTGTCTCTCTCCTTCCCTCTCTCCCCACCCCACCCCCAGCTTCTCTCTTCTCTCTCTCCTCTTCTTATCTCCATACCCAACACCATTTAAAAACATATGAAAGCCTAATTATATACAGTTTTGTACCTTGCATCTTTTTGATATAGCAGCATTTTTGGAGATTGTCTCTGTGCTCTGTATGAGTGCACAGAGAGCACCTCGTTCTTTCCTAGCACCGGAGCACTCCATTGCGTGCACGTGCTGTATCTACTTCACCGCTCCCCTAAATCGTGGGCAATTAGGTTGTCTCCTGCCCCTTACAGCCTCCTTTAGTGAATGACTTTGTGGACACACCATTTTGGTTATCTGTAAATTCCTAGCAATGGACTTGTTGATTGAATAGTATGTGTGTTTACAGTTTTGACAGATGCCCTCCATAGGGATTGTGCCAGTTTATCCTCCATATACCAGCATTGAGTGAAAGTGCTTGCAAAAGGCCTTTCAAAATGGACTGTGATAAGTCCTCAAGACTCCTTACAGATGGGTAAAGCACTCCACCTTGCTAAACCTCAGTTTCTTCTTCAATAAAATGGGTATCCTACCTCATAAGGTCGTGGTAATGATCAAATGAGATAGTGCGTGGAAAGTGCTTAGTACAGCTCCTGGCATATAGTAAGTCTTCTATAAAAGTTAGCTATTCTTCCTTTGCTTAATGTCATTATCTGGCCCCAGCGAGCACTGTGGGATCAGAGATCTTGTCTGTCTTGTTCACTGAAGCAGCACAGCTCTTGGCTAACAGCAGGCGTCCAGAAAGTGAATGAGTCTACTTTCCAATTTTGCTCTGCCCACCAGACCTTCCATTATGACCTAGCTTCTGCCTATCCATTTAGCCTCTCCTTCCCCCTGCTCCCCTTCTCCTTAGGCTCCAGCCACATTGGCCTCCTCCAGGTTCCCTCCTGCCACAGTGCCTTTGCACTTGCTGTTTCCTCGGGCTGAAGCACTTTCCCTACCTTACCTCTACCCATAGCCTCTCCAGTAGCATAGTTTATTTCTACTGACCCTTAGATCTCAGCTTAAATGTTACTTTCTCAAGAAAGCCTCTTCCATCTCTACCCCCTGATTTAGGATAGGACCACTTTCTATACAATCTCATTGGACACTGAGCTTTTCATTTGAACTTTATCCCAATTAGGACTAGTACACACACCAATGTCAATTTTGTCCTTGTGACTGAAAGCCTGTGAAGTCCAGGACTGGGCATGTCCTGTTTACCATCCCAGGGCCTGGCACAGTGTAAGCACTCCATAATCATTGTCCTGAGTGAATGAGTGAATGCCAACACCCACTCTGCAGATGGGTGGAGCCACCCACCCCCACTCAAGAGAGGGGAAGTTTTGACTCAATGTTCCGTCCTCTTTCCAGTGGAATGAGCTCCTCCAAAAGGGTTCTTGTTGGTAAAGGAGTAGAGAGGGGTGGTGTGGTTGGGGAAGATGGGGAGGGAAAGAAGGAAGGGGAGAGGGAGACCGGATCCCTAATTCCCCCGACTATTAGATCATGGCCTCAATCATTCAGCAGACCACTCCTGAGCACCCTCTAGGCATCCTGGGTGCCTTAAGGGAAGCCCACAGATCTGCTGGCCTCAGTGGGCCCCCAGGCTGGTGAGAAAGCTAAAACCATGAAAAAAGTTGGTCTAGTCCAAAACAGGAAGGTGACTTATGCCAGAAGAAAATGAGAACCCAAGTCCCTCTGGGAGACCCAAGGAGAGCAACCCTCCTGGGTGGTGGGGGCAGGGCCTTCTAGGACAAGGGTCATTAAGGGAAGAGTAAGCACTCAACAAGTGGAGAAGGAAAGCAAAGGACATTCCCAGCGGAGGGCACAGCCTGAGCGAGGGCAGCTAGGTGGGAACGTTAGCGTGTGTTTAGGAACTAGGGCTCAAGGAGAGTGGGGGAAGATGGGGCAGAGGAGAAACGGAACTCAAAGACAAGTAGAAAGAGGCATGTTCCTGAAGAACCACTGCAGCACTTCTTATAATCTGCAAAGATGGAAAACAATTGTCCATCCACAAGAGAATGGTTCAGTAAATACGACTCTTACGGCCACCGGCAGGACATAGAAAGGCGGATATGCCCCATGTTGGCAAGGATGTACATCATGAGTAGGAGCGTGAATGCATACGGCCGTGCTGTAGAGGCACACGGCAGTATCTAGGAGACATAAGTGTGTGCATGCCCCATGACAAGGCAACACTACTCTAGGACGTTCAGTGAGGCCCTGTGTGTGTTGGTGGGGAGAGAAAGGCAACTCAGGCACCCATAACCAAGGAGTGGACAAGTGAGATGAAGTGGAGGCAGCTCTGGAGTCTTCTGGAGTTGCAGGAGTAAGGCACCAGAGAAACCTAGAGGACATGGACAGATCTAAGAAACATCAGGATAAGCAAAAAAAAAAAAAAAAAAAAAAATAGGAAAAGAACGTGACTTACAACTCAAAAATATTTTTGTGGGTTAAAAATATACATCCAGTTTATTAGTATCTACTGAAACTGAACATATCTAACCATTCCACTCCTAGGTATACGCACAACAGAAATGCATATATACATGGACCCAAAGACACACACAGGAATGTTCACATCTGCATTGTTTGTAATGGCCCCAAGCTGGAAACCACCCATGTGCCCGTCAATGGTAGGTTGGATGGTTTAATTGTGGCATAGTCATACAATGGAATACACAATGGCATTGAGAGTGAACGATCTACAACTATACCCACCAGTATAGATGAATCTCATGAACAAAAATCTGAGTAAAAGAAGGCAGACACAAAAGGGCACACACGGTGTGATTCCGTTTGTACAAAGTTCAAAAACAAGCAAAACTAATCTGTGTCGTTAAAAGGATGGTGGTTGTTAAAAGGTAGTGTTGGGGCCGGTCGCAGCGGCTCACGCCTGTAATCCTAGCACTCTGGGAGGCCGAGGTGGGCGGATCCCTCAAGGTCAGGAGTTCGAAACCAGCCTGAGCAAGAGTGAGACCCCCGTCTCTACTAAAAATAGAAATTAATTGGCCAACTAAAAAAAAATTTATATAAAAAAATTAGGCAGGCATGATGGCGCATGCCTGTAGTCCCAGCTACTCGGGAGGCTGAGGCAGAAGGATCGCTTGAGCCCAGAAATTTGAGGGTGCTGTGAATTAGGCTGACGCCATGGCACTCTAGCCCAGGCAACAGAGTGAGACTCTGTCTCAAAAAAAAAAAAAAAAAAGGTAGTGCTTGGGAGGTCCCGGGGGGCTGCTTGTGCTCTCTTCCTCCACCTGAGTGCTGGTTACATGGATGTGTTCAGGTTTTGCAAGTTCATGAACTGTACACCATGATTTGTGTACTCTTCTCTGTGTGCAATATCTCAATAAGAATTTATAAGCTACAGCAACACATAAAACAGCACTAGGCATTTTGCAAGAAATTCTGCATATTTAAGGACATATGTGGGGGCAGCAAGGCAAAAAACAATAAGGACATATATCAAAAACAGTAGAGAGGGTTTCAGCGAGGTCAAAATTGAGTAGGGGTGGGGGAAAAGGAGAAAATAATATAAACAAGAAAGGGTTCTTGCAGACTAAATCATGACCATGTGCTGTGAACTGAGAGGTGGGGTTAACTTACCCCTCTGTACTTTAGTGCATGAAAAATAAATGCAAATTTTGATTTAGAAAACTAGATAACCAAATCAACTATAGTGTTCTTACACTATGGAATATTTTGCAGCTGTTAGAAAATAAGAGAGAGATCTGAATATACCAGTCAAGGCTGTCCAAGAGCAAAGCTGCAAAGTGCTAGGTTTGTGTGCCGCACCCTCCTGTCCTGCCATCTGAAAATAGTGCCTCGGATTTTCTCTGGGTTCATAGTCACATCTTTAAATGCACATCGCAGTTCTGAAAGGACACACCTAAACCAGAGGGAACTGAGATGGGGATGGGGTGGGGGAGTCAAGAAGGAACTTTAGTCTTCTCTGTAATGCTTTCATTTTCAATAAGAAGAATCTGTTCATGGAATTTAAAATGAATGAATTTAGTATTAAAGGTAGTAGTAAAAGCTGGCTCCAAGAGGCCTGGAACATTCTGGGCTTTAGGGTCACTTAAGATTTTTCAAGTCAAGCCATGGGCCCATCTGTTGCTTGGTGAAAATCGAGGCGTGGGGAGTTGGGAGACATGTCCCCACCTGGTGTCCCCATCTGGCTGCATGACCTTGGGAGGGTCCCATCCCCTTTCCTGACCTCAATGTCCTCATCTGCCCAATGGGAATCAGCTTTCTCCATTACTCCGGGATGTGGGAGGAGGAAGTGAGGGCACAAGGAGAATCGCATGAATGTAAGGGATTATTCTCTGGGTCAGGGGAGGAGAGGGCGCGGAGGCCTCTCCTCCACCTGCCAAGGGCACAAAGGAAGTGCAGGGAGGAGCTGGGGACCACCCAGGAGAGCAAACAGACCATCTGCTGGACAGGAGCATGTTGTCAGCAGCTGGGGGGCTGAGCCTGGACTCCTTGCAGGCTGGAGCTGGTAGAGCAGCCACCCAGGCTGCCGGAGAATCAGGACACTGACCCGGCCTCTCTCGCCACTCTCTCCCAGCCCCACTGCAGCCACAGCCTGTCACCTCCCCACGCCCCCATCATCACCCTCCCACCCCCAACACATCCACACGCAACCCCCAGGACTACACCACACCTGCACCTTCTAGCGCACCCCATCTCCAGAGCCAGAGGGGGACACAGACGGGGCTTTCACAAGGTCAGCCCGATCACATCAGCGCTTGCTCAAAACCTTCCAGTGGGATCTGAGGACAAAATCCAATGCCCTTACTTCAGTCGACAAGGCCCAGCATGGTCTGCGGCTCCCACTCCCCACTTTAAGAGCCTGGCCCCGGGGAGAATCTGCCTTAGTTACAATTCCCGTTCTTGGACTGGAGCGTGGCTCGTGCCTATAATCCTAGCACTTTGGGAGGCCAAGGAGGGAGGATTGCTTGAGGTCAGGAATTCGAGACCAGCCTGAGCAAGAACGAGACCTCATCCCTACAGAAAAAAAAAGAGAGAGAATTCTGTCTCTTCTCATTCATTCAAAAATGTTTAGCAAGCACCTACCATGGGCCAGGCACTGTTCCAGATGCTTGGGATACATCAGTGAACAAAAGAAACAAAGATTCCTGCCCTCATGGAGCCTCCTTTCCAGCAGAGGGGGATTAACAACAACCATAATAAGTAAATTCCATGGCTTGCTGGGAGGAGACAAAAGCTATGAAAAAAAGAAAAGAAAAACAGAGCAGAGGAAATTGATCAGGAGTAGCAGGAGAGGCAGGGAGGACCTCACTGAGAAGGTGACATTTAAGAGAAGACCTGTAGGAGGTGAGGGAGGGCCATGCAGACATCAGGGGAAAGTGCAGGCAGAGGGAGCCGCCAGTGCAAGCGCCCTGGGGTGGGAGCAGGCGCGGCTTGTTTGGGGAACAGCAAGGAGGTGGGAGATGACTCAGCGAGGCAGGACAGGTCATATAGGGCCCTTTGGGCCCTGCAAGGAATTTGGCTTTTACTGAGTGAGATGGGAGCCTTGGAGGATTTTGACCACAAAGGAATGGGGGCGGGGGACAGCACTGGGAAAGACAGGAAGCCGAGCAGGGCTGTGATCTCAGCCAAGCTGTGTGCATGGCAGCTTCAGCCTGATCCCGCAGGGGACTCTGGAGTGTGAGTTATACCTCAGTTATCCATGCATACTCCTGCCTTCACCCCGGGCAAAGAAGATGGGCTTCCATCCCCCTGCGACCATGGGTTACAGCTCAGAGGGAGGGTGAGCCCCCCTCAAGAAGCCCCAGGAGCCTGAGGGCCATCACCTCTAAGGAGAGATGGGGGTGCTGGCCATTGAATGGAGTCCCTGAAAACGGGCCTGAGGGGAACGGGTGTGGCATCGTTCTTGCCGGCTCTAGTGCCCTGGGCTTGGGGTGGCTAAAGATGGGGGGCATGCCCCGGTGCGACCAGCTAGAGGTCTTCTGGTTAGAAAAGATTTAGGGATCACCCCACCCAGAGCTGGAATCTCCTCTGGAATATCCCGACCCTGTGGCAGTCCAGCCTCAACTTACCTGTTTCTTGTGACGGGGAACTGGTTACCCTTCAGTTGACTCTGTGTGTCTTTGGATACTTTGGATTTTAGAAAGTAAAAAATCCACTCATTCATTCCATAAGCACTGACCAAGCACCTGTTGTGTGCCAGCCACCACGCCAGGTCCTGGAGATACGACAGTGGACAGGACAGACAAGGTCCCTGCCCCGAGGAGCTCACGACTAGAGAGGGAAATGTTTAGAGAAAAAAGGCAGTAGAGTGAGTGCAGAGATGAGGGGCACCTAGGAAGCTGTAGGGGCTAAAAGGGGACTCTTGACCCTTGGGAGGAGGTGACACCGAGCTGAGGAGTGGGGGCCATGTGGCAGCTGCACAGGTATTAAGGCGTGGGAGAAAATTAAGCCAGGCCGATGGAGGAGCGTGTGCAGAGGCTCTGAGAGTCCTGTTGCTGGCCCCTTGGTCCAGTGACCGTCCTGTCTTGTCTGGATAACTGTAGCAGCCTCCTCTTAGGTCTCCCACACAGGGGCAAAGAAGCTGGGGTATGCAATCACTAACTCCTTTCTTTTCTTGGTAGGAGCTCACACCCGTGGGCGTTAACTCACTGGTATTCCTCACTCAACCTACAACCATGAGCAGGGAGAAGCAGGAAGCCACCGGCACATGCAACAGTGTCTGCAGGTGACCTCCTAATCGATTTTGGCTGGGACATCAACAGTGCCTTCCACAACCCTGTACACTCAATGCCTTCTTCCCTTCCACGAGCTCATATCCTACCCTCCCCACCTTGCTCACTCTGTTCCACCTACCCTGGCTGTTCCCTCTGCCTGGAACACTCATTTTCCAGATAACCACATGGCTCACCCTCTCACCTCCTCCCCACCGTGACTCAAGTGCCACCTGCTCAGGGAAGCCCTCTCTGACCATGTCATCTCCTCCATCATCCCCTCTCCACTTTGCCCTGTGCAGTTTTTCTTTGTAAGCATTTTTACCACCTGACATGACACATTTACTTGTTCGTGTGTTGGTTGTCCCTCCCACGAGTCTGGGAGTTTCTGAGGGTAGGGACCATGTTTGGTGTTGCTCCAGGCAGAATCCCTATTACAGGGCCTGGGAAGTCAATAAATATTTGCTGGAACCTAGGTGATCTCCAAGAGTCTCTCAGGAGAGAGACTGACCATCTCAAAGTCTTGAGTACGACTATGACTCCACCCCAACACTTCCAGTGGCCAGTGGTGGCCTCTAAGGGCCAATCACCGCCAAGAAGCTGCTAATGTGGGAGCCTCTCTCAGTTCATTCCCATCCGGGCCCACCTGACAGGGGTCAGAGGTCAACCTGGTCTAGCCCTCTTTGGTCCCTAAGGTGGAGGAGACGTAGCACAGGGGTTCAGGCCCCAGGATGCCTGGTGAGCCCTATTTCTCCTTTGGCGAATGGCCGCCTTTTCTTCACAGGGCCTGTGTCTGCGTTTCTGAACCAGAAGGTGTTTACACAAAACATCCTGGGTTTGGCGACAAATTCACCCTCAATGAGGAATCCTTAATGAATCTCCCTCCTTCCCCACGCCAGGCGGCTGCAGGGAAAATTAGCTGACGGCAGCCAAATGCCAGGCAAAGAGGAGGTTCTGCTGGGGCTGGTGGGGCCACAATGTGGGGGAGGGTTTTTTTTTTAGGGCCCAGAGGCAGCTGCGCTATGGACACCAGAGCCCTTCCGCACCCTGCTGGCTTGTGATGTGATGGAGGCACTGCCCTTTTCCTGGCCTCAGTCGGCACCTGTGAAATGGGGCAATACTAATCTCCTCTACACAAATGTTGCTTTGAAATTGAAGTAAGAAAGACAAGGAGTGTGAAAGGGCTTGGTTATAAGAGGTCGAAAGGGGAAAATAAAAAGCCTGGATTGGTGGGGCAGGAGGTCAGAGTTCTAGAATCAGTTCTGCTGTTGACTTTCCAAAGGCCTTGCCTCCCTCTGAGCCTTGGCTTTTCCAACTATACAATGAGGGGTTTGGGCATGAAGATCTCTAGGGAACCCTCTGGTTCAGATGGGCAGCCATTTTCCACCTGCCTGCCTCCTCTGAGAAGTCCTCCTGGTCCTACATCCCATACGGACTTGCTTTTCCCAGCTAGCACTTCACTGCCCACTGCCCAGTCTTCAGCCTCTTCCCCAGGTCTAGGTCAGCTACTATGGATGTGGGCCCAACACCCATGGGCTCGAGTGAACACTGGCCAAACTGAATTAAAAGTGATTCCTGCCTCCTTCCGATCCTGTAGAGAGACAATGGGGGGGGGGAATTTTTATTCATTCCCCATTTTATAATTTGAAAACTGAAGGAGTCAGAGGTTAAATATAAGTCACACTGCCACATGGGTCTTCTTGGTGTTCCTTAAACAGGGGAAGAATGATTTCTATTTCTCCATTACTAATCACTACCTGCCATAGTATACAATTATTTGTTTTGTCATTAATTGTCGTTGTTTCCCGCTAGGATGAAGTTCCATGAAGGCAGGGATTTTGTTTTGTTCACTGCTGCATCCTCAGCACCTAAAACTGCTTGGCACATAGTAGGTGCTCAAGCAATATATGAAGGGCGAGAGGAGGGTGCAAGAGGCCCCGTTGCGGACTGCGCTCTCTGGGCCTGCAGGGGGCGCGCTAGACACGCCTCCAAAGCTAGGCCCCGCCTCTCACTTCCGGCTGTCGCGTGTGGGTTGGAGCCTGCGCGCCACCGTCCTTCTTTCAATTGCGCAGGCGCGCCGGAAGCGCTGTCAGAGGGGCGCGTGCGCGGTCGGAGCCGGAGCGGAGCCGGAACAGAGCTGGAGCTAGGTCGCTTGAGAGCCGCAGCCGGAGTTGGCGGGCGCCATGCTGTCACCGGAGGCGGAGCGGGTGCTGCAGTACCTGGTCGAGGTGGAGGAGCTGGCCGAGGAGGTGCTGGCGGACAAGCGGCAGGTGGGAGGCCCGTCCGCGGCGCTGGGGCCTGGCGGCGAGCCGTAGGGCGGTGCGCGGGGTCGCAGTGAGTTGACCTGGGCTGGTGGTTTAACGGCTCCGAGACGACAGACGTGGGGTATTTGTGGGATAACTTGGGTCAAACGCTTGACGCGACGCAGCGCGTCGCTCGTTCGGCTGGTATTAAGTGAGCGCCTGCTCTGTGCTGGGTATTCCCTCTCCATCCTTTCTCTGCCCCTTACCGTGCTCTTCGGACCCCGACCCTGGGCAGTTCCCCTGAACATCTGTTTCAAAATGCAGTCCCCTGGCCCCTTCATTGATCTGGATGCACCGGCCAGTCAGGGCCCTCGGGGGAGAAGAGGAACAGAAAAGAGGCCCGAGGGGCCTTGTGATTGGGCAGGGGTGAGGACGTGCGGAAAGGTGGGGTCCTGTTTATGGAGGACCTTGTAGAGTGCTTGGGTCAGGTTCTAATTTAAGTGCCAAGTCTTCGAAGGGAATTCATGAGGGAGGGAAGGGAAGGGAGAGTGACGTAATTGCATTTAGGTTTTGAAAGGATCCCTCTGGCTGCTGGGTGGAGGCAGGAAGATGGGTGAGGGACCACTGCCATGGTCCAGATGAGAGACGGGTTTGGATCAGGTGATGGTGACGGAGAGAAGTGAATGGGTCAGAAATATATTTTGGAGATGTACTTAGTATGCTGTGATAATGGTTATATAAAGGAGTGAGGGAGCAGAAGTCAAGAACGGTTCATGACTCTCTGTCATCTCCAGGTAGAATGCTGGGGTGGTCAGTCAGGTACTGAGAAAGTGGAGAACCTATCAAATGAAATACTGGATCAAGGTGTGCTGTATGGGAATCATAGGAGCAGCTAAGGTTTATCAAGTACCTGTCGTGTGTTAGGTACTGTTAACTCATTTAATTTCTGGTTCAGTAACCTGTGTGAGGTAGGTACTGTTTCTATCTCTGCTTTTCAGAGGAGTAAATAGGAAGGTGAAATGACACAGCTTATAGCTGGCAGCAGGGTTCAAACCTGGGCATTCCAGCTGCAGAGCCAGCACTCTCAAGCCGCATACTGTACTGCCTTCTCACGTCCTTAGTAGCTATTGTGTTGTTGTCCCCATCTCAGTGCCCCTACCTCTGACGTTCCAGTCTGGTGTGTTGGGTTTTTCATAATACTAGGTCAGAGTCACCTGGAGAAGTTTGTTCGAAAATAGAGCTTCTTAGGCCTGTTTAATCGCAATGTGTAGGGAAGGAGTTTCCACTTTCCCGATAATTCTGATATGTCCTAAAGTTTGAGCAGATAATCCAAAATTACCCATTTAGTCAGCAGATGTTTTTGCAGCACCTTCTCTGGGGGAAAGGCACCTGCACAAAGCATTGTGTTTAAGGACTCGGAAGCTGAGTGGGAGAAGAAATAGATTCACACATCAGTCCATTTTAGGTAGGACATTGGAAGTAACCTAGGAATGATGCCTTGTCTCTTCAACGCCTTGTCTGTCAAGAGGGGACAGGCTGCGGCAAGAGGCAGCTGAATTTCTTCCTGCCCCTGTGGTTTTCAGATTGTGGACCTGGACACTAAAAGGAATCAGAACCGAGAGGGCCTGAGGGCCCTGCAGAAGGATCTCAGCCTCTCTGGTAAGTTGAAACTTCCCCACTGCATCCCTGGAGACCTGTTGTTCAATCACCTTGTCCGTGATAGAGACGAGGCAGGTGGCCACAGATGTGTGGCTGAGCCTTGTGGGAAACTGAAACGGCCCGTGGAGATGGGGGAGCAAATGTTGCAGGTCTGACACAGACTGTGGCTCGGGATTTCAGCTGCTCACTTCTGTGACAGGCTGTTAGTTCCCAGCTCCTGACGATGACAGACACTGAGAGAGTGCTGGGGGTATATAAAAATGACATTTCCTGCCCTTGTGCTCTTCAGATGAGAAAAACAGTGTAAAATAGATAACTGAAAACTGAGAAAGCTACAGGCGGAGTTGAACTTGGGATGGGTGTTGGGTGTCAGGAATATCCAGGAGATGCCCTTTAGGTGAGGCCAAGCGTCTGTGGCAGAGCAAACACGTGGGGAGAGTAAGCATGGCTGGAGAGGGCGGCAGAGATCAGGCCATAATGAAGGGCCTTGGGGGCCAAGAGAGGAAGTTTGTGTTTTGTTGAGAGTGTACCGAAATGTGTGCAACCTTCCAGTTGCTTCTTACCTTCCTGGAGTAAAATCCAGAGTCCTGTAAAACTCCATGTAACCCAGCCCCCCATGAACGCTCCAATATTACCTTCTCTACTCCCCCTACTTGTGACTCCACCCTCACTGGTCTCCTTACTGTTCCTAACACC
Source organism: Lepilemur ruficaudatus (assembly GCA_963574885.1). NCBI lineage: Eukaryota > Metazoa > Chordata > Mammalia > Primates > Lepilemuridae > Lepilemur > Lepilemur ruficaudatus. Next base: position 1,066 of record CAUYRT010058596.1, on the reverse strand, counting down.
TCAAGCACACTGCTGATCTTTGCTGTTCCCTGTTTCCTCTGTCTTGCTCATACTGTCAGCTTCTTCGGGTCTCTGCTGAGATGTCACATAATCAGTGAGGCCTTCTCAGACTCCCTGGTATAAGTAATAAGTTCCTCCTGAACTTTAGCATTCCCTATTCCCTCTTAGCCTGCCTTGTTTTTCTCTGCAGCTCTTATCAGGGTCTGACAAATCACATCTTTGTTTATTTATTCCCTCTCTTCCTCTATAACATAAACTCCACGGAGGCAGGAACTTTGTCTTTTTCTGCTGTGTTCTCAGAATCTAAAACAATGCCTAGCAGACAGTAGGTGCTCAAAAAAATACTTGCTGAAGGAATGACCATTTGCTGTTTCAGAAGATGTGATGGTTTGCTTCGGGAACATGTTCATCAAGATGCCTCACCCTCAGACAAAGGCGATGATTGAGAAAGGTAAGGCCTCCCGGGGTGGGTCAGGGATATGGCTGCCTCCGTCACAGCTTTGTTCTTAAACCAGAAATGAGTCAGGCTTTGCAGCTTGATGAGAGGTGACTGTGTTACAGGGTTCAGACTGATGTGGGTTTTAATCCCAGCTCTGCCACTGTCGGTTATTTTGTCATCTCTAAAAGGGGGATGTGTTTAAGTAGCACAGTTGTTGTGAAGTTGAGATAAAATAGTATGTATGCCTAGCATACTACTTGTTTATCAGGGAGGAACGAGTTGGGCTGCAAATAACAGAAAACCTGAAAAATTGAGGCTTAAGGACATAGGGTTCTAGACCAGGCGTGGTGGCTCACGCCTGTAATCCTAGCATTCTGGGAGGCCAAGGTGGGCGGATCATCTGAGCTCAGGAGTTCGAGACCAGCCTGAGCAAGAGCGAGACCCCGTCTCTACCAAAAATAGAAAATATTAGCTGGGCATGGTGGCGCATGCCTGTAGTCCCAGCTACTCGGGAGGCTGAGGCAGGAGGATCGCTTGAGCCCAGGAGTTTGAGGTTGCTGTGAGCTAGGCTGACGCCATGGCACTCTAGCCTGGGCAACAGAGTGAGACTCTGTCTCAAAAAAAAAA
>CAUYRT010058593.1:0-44472 GCA_963574885.1 Lepilemur ruficaudatus | reverse complement strand
CTAAATATATATAGAAAAAATTAGCCGGGCATGGTGGCGCATGCCTGTAGTCCCAGCTACTTGGGAGGCTGAGGCAGAAGGATCCCTTCAGCCCAGGAGTTTGAGGTTGCTGTGAGCTAGGCTAATGCCACGGCACTCTAGCCCGGGCAACAAAGTGAGACTCTATCTCAAAAAAAAAAAAAAAAAAAAGCTTAGAACCTTGACACTTCAAAACTGCCTTGTCAGCCAGGGACTGTTTACCCTCAAACTGTTAAAGGAGAGAGAAATAAACTTTTAGCACAGAAGACCCACTGTGCTTAACAAAGATACCTTAGCCACTGTTTTATTTGATTTTTTGTTATAGCATCTGGAACTTATGTCTTAATCAATATACCCATGAAATGGGATCTTGAAATAGGATAGAAAAGAAAATTACTTTATTTATGTGAAATAAAGGTATAATTTTGCACGTCTAAACATGTGACCTGAAGTTCATATCTGCTGCATGAATGCATAATTCAAAATTCTGGTAATTGCTAACATGGAAAAGAGCAAGATACTGGAACAAAAGATACCAGAGGGTGATACTTTTCTTAGATATCAGAAAACACTTCTCTGAAGAAGGGATGTTTAGATAATGATATGAAAGGTAGAAATAAGCTGGCCATGTGAAGAAAGAAAAGAAAAACCTTCAGAGCAGGACAGTGTTCCTGGGTGAAGATCCTGGAGGAGATAGAACTCTACATTGTGAGAGAACTGAGAGAATTCCAGGTGACTAGAGTTTGCAGGTTATTGGAAAGTGGCCTGAGATGAGTTCATTGAGCCAGCTGGGGCCAGAACATGCATGGTCTTGCAGGCAAGGTTAGGAATTTCGATTTTGTTCTTGGTGCAATAATGAGCTACTGAAGGATTTAAAATAAGGAAATAGTGTGGTTTAAGTCTTGTTTGAAAAGATGACTTTGGTTGTTGTGTAGAGGGTAGATCGAAGAGAAAAGGGCAAGAATCGAAACAGCAGGAACAGTTTAAAAGCCCTGGTGCAAAACGATGACAGGTTTATATACGTTCATGGAGGTGACACAGAAAAATGAAGAGACATGGACAGATCTGATGGGTGTTGAGCTGTATTTTGAAGGGAGGTTAGATAAGACTTAAGCACTGGATTTAGGGCATGAAGAAGAAAGGAAACAAGAGTTCCATCTATTATGGATGAGATGATTGTGAGATATTTTTATGAATCAATTTAGGATTCTGGAATAAAGAATCCCAAACTTTCAGTGATTTCTCAAAACAACAGTTTATTTCTCGCTCACTTATCAGTTCACCATGGGTTTCCTGGCCACTTATTCTCCTGGGAAGCTCTTCCTCAAGTGGCTTAGGGACTCAGGATCTTTTCCTCTTGTAGCTTTGCCTTTCTCTAAGTCCTTGGGTTTGGTTTTTGTTTTTGTTTTCCATTCAGCCTATCAATGAATAAAGAGAGCACGTGCAAGCAGGGATGTTTCTGCAGGAGATTTTTATAGGCCAGCTTAGGCAGTGGCACACATGATGTCTACTATATAACATTGACCAACCCTGATCCGATGGCCCAGTCTAATTGTAAGAGAGGCTGGCAAATGTAGTCTAGCTGTGTGCCTGGCAACAAAACAAAAGGGTATGGCAGTCTTTTCATAATATTTACTGGGATGTCAGATAGCCTCTCAAATAATTTTGAAAAAATAAAAAATAAAAGAAGAAGAAGAAACAAATGTCTGTTGAATTCTACTTCTAAGCATTTCAGGGGTTACAAAGATAAACACCCCTTCCTTACTACCCACAAAGGGCTGTGTGATTTAATTGTAAAAAGAAGATATGCATAGATATTTGGAAAGCTGTAAAAGAAAACAATGGGAGATATCAAATAGAAGTAAATAGTTACCAAATAAATGACATAGATGGATATTATTATATATTGAAGGGAGGGAAATTCATCACAGGCTAGAGTGAGTTAGGAAACTTTCCTAAATGAAGAAAAATTTTAGGTGGATCAGGAAGAATATGTAAGAGCTGTCCAGGAAAAAGATGAAAAAAAAAATTTGTTTTAGGCACAGGGAAATCTATCATTAAAAATGACTTTTGTTTCACTTTTAAAAATAACTGTATTTTTGTCATAATTAGCATTCTTAGAAACAACGGATTTAAATAAGTTGAATAATTATTTAGTAACCGGCTACTAAATAACTCTGTTCAAAATAATGTTTATGTGGCTTAACGTAGTTTTTCTCTTTCCAAACAGACTTATGCTTACAAGCACAGCCTTAACTGCTAAACAAAAGGTGGCTCATTCCCACTTTGAGTTCAAATCTATGACTTACTTTCTTTGGCCTTAGTTCCCTGCTTCATACAGCTAGAGGACTGAGATGTCAAGATAGTTCAGAGGATCTAGGCAATAGTCTGTTGGATAGAAGAGTTTCCCCATGTTTTTATATAGTAGATACGGTGACATGAGGATCAGGAGAAAGGTTGAGCAACTAGCAATAGAAACCAAATTGAGGAGAGGAAGTGGGGGATGATTTGTCTTTTTCCAAACAGAAATAACATATTTCAACTCTCAGATCTAGCAATCAAGCTTGGAAGATGGAGCCAGGTCTGAAGTAAACCATCATGATTCACTCTTGCAGACAGCCTTTAGCTATATGTGAAATAGGTTGATGTTGATGATGATGTTAATAATGATAATAATTTACATTTACTTAGTAGCCTTAATGCTACCTTTTCAAAGGTGTTATAAGCATTAATTAATTAAACCCTACAGCAATCCGTAAGGTAGCTATTACCTTGCATTGTGCAAATAATTAACCAAGGCCAACAAAGGTTAAAGGGACAGCCTGGAGTTATACAGGAAATCAAAGCCAGGGAAACAGAAAGACTTTGATTTCTAGCCACAAGATTGGCTCATTGATGTCTAGACTACTGTCCTTTCCTTAGGAAAGGAAGCGAACAGTTGATAGAGCAGGATATGGATTACAGGAAAAAGTCCAGAAATCTGGGGTCCAGGAATGTGTATAGGAGCTGGGTCAGAGCTTCTCAGAGAGCCAGTAATCCAATATGGATGTGTACTTGAAGCACTGATGCTACTAATCATTGCTGAGCTTGCCTTCGGCCTGAGCTAGCTTCCTACCCAGGCGCACCCCCCACCCCCAACAGCATCTCACTGCAGAGACCTGGTGACATGCCTGGCTTCTTTACCATAAAGCAGGAGACTCACCAGGTAGCAATGGGATTATATACTTCGATTCTACAACATCTAACAGTAACTGGCATATCATAGATATAATAAATAGATATGATACAATAAATATATTTTGAAAAACTAAATGCAAATATAAAAATGTTTTTATAAACTTAGCCTGAGGTAAAAAAATAATCACTGTAAAGTGAAATAATTCCAGAAAACAATGAAATTTCTGACTAAATTGAAAGAAAAGGAACTTTCATGTAGAAACCTGAGGGCTTAACGTTGATAGTAAACACTAGGCTTGAAAGATGGGCCTGCATTTACTCTGACAATGGTTCCTCGGTCTCATCTTCAGTTTACGCATCTATAACATGTAAGTAACAATACCAGCCTCAGAGAGTTTTTGCCAGGGCCAAATGAGATAGTACATGCAGATCATCTATCGCTAGGCCACATTAAGTCCACAATACATATTTGTTCTTTCCTCCTTTTAAAAACAATAGTATCACTAAACCTTCATAGCTATAAGCACTAAGAAGTAATCATCTTGCCTCTATGTAGAAAAATCTATTTTCACATGGACAACTTTTTACCAGCAAGGCAGAAGGAGGGAAATGTTGAAATAGTTCACTCCCTACAGCTATATGAGAAAGTAAGGACCAAAGCACAACTGGAATTCTATTAAGCTACAGTCTCAGGAAACTCTAGATAAATGAGAAAGTTGGAGGTTAACTAATTTACCTGATATGAACAGTCCCAAATTAATTTAAAGACCTCACATATCTAATGTAGTTAGTGGACTATGAATATTGGCTCAATTAAATGCACGATTACAGACTCAATTTCACCCAATCCTACACTGTCAATGTTTTAGGATTTGAAAATAATTTGGAAAGAAATTGGCCGGAGGAAGAGGATGAGCAGGGAGGAGGAAGAGAAAGAGAAGAGGCAAGGTTAGGTGCAGTGGGAGGTGTATGGGCAGGAGCTCAGGATGGGAGAAGCCAAGAAGGTGAAAAGAAGAAGAGATAACATGAACCCCACACACACACACTCTCTCCACACTTTAACTATATGTTTACCTTATAGATACCTGTGATGAGGGTTAAGCCTACAGAAGGTGAGAAATTGATCTTAATTATGTCTTACATTAACCTGCTCTGTATCAATAACTATGTCAAAGTTAATATTGCTGATTCCAACAATCTTGAAGATAAACCTTGTCAGAATTGAAGACGGTGGATTTTTCTTGCAGCCTCTAGAAAATTCCACTTGTGATAATGGTTTTTACCTCTAATTTATGTTGAGCTCAGTGTTCTTAGCTTCCTCTCCTTAGCTGTCATATGCCTAAGTGGACTAAGGGTTCATGACAGGAAAATGAAGGATAAACAGTGAGGCATGGAGGGAGATGCTGAGAATCCTCCCTGGAAAGCTTAGTTTAGGAATCTAGAAGATAGATTATATGCTGCTTGCTAGTGCAAGGCCTGCAAAAACTAGGAAAACAAAATATAATTGGAGTTATCCTTAGATTACTGCAAGGTAAATTAGTTATCTTTATTAGTTGTTGATTGACACTAAAATATATCTTTGGGTTTAATACAAATACAACGTGAGATCATTCTTAAAAGTTGAGCCAAGCACCATGTATTAGTATGTTTGGCTCTGTTAAACACTTTGGAAAGAAGCAATAAAAACTTAGTCTGAAGTATTAGGCAGACATGATTTTATCATCTGTCATTGCCATTAAACACATCAACGTGGAATTGAGGGACCTGAATGTTAAGATAGAGCAATGATGTTTGTGATACATCGTCAATGTATCAAAACTTTGTTTTGCATTAACTGTTTGATTTTTCTGTCTTGAAGTGTTCATAATCCATTCGTAAGTCTGTTAGTCTGTCAGATAAAATATGAACTTTCTAATATTTAAAGGATGTAAACAATTTTAGCCAGAAAACCAAGCAAATAGCGTCCTTTTCCTGAAGCCAAATTGTTCCACACACCCATGTCTTTCGTTAGCTCTGCTGGTTAGCATGATTCAAATTCTGTTTTTAAAACTTAGAATTGTGACTTGAGACTTGCAACTATTCCCATTACACATGTTCAGTGTTGGGGTGGATTTGAAGTTAGCATCAGTCAATTCAAATTGCCTACAGTGCTATTCTCAGGTTTTCCCCTCTCTTACCTTTGCAGTGATTTTATTTATCACTGAGGATCAGGAACAAGAATCACCCTTTACAAATATATTTTAGTCTCATAAAACAGATATAAAAAGAGCTTAATTTAGCACTTTAAAAAACAGTGAGATTTAAGGAAATATATGAAATTTATATTTTAAAATAAAAACAAAAGCAAGTGAATTTAAGAAAAATACAGAGGAAATAGGATGGTTTCAATAATTAAATTTTATACTTTCTTTTTTTATCACTGAAAGTATTTTTTTAAACAATAACCTACCTCATTTTTCTGGGACGTTTTTAATGCCTTTGCTGTCCACCAGCATACACATCTGGATAGCAATTCTCATTCAGACACAGTGCAATGAATTGCAAATGATATAATTGTTCATGATTTAGAGATATATTAAGATTATTACTAAAGCTATTCAACACTAAAGTTTCAACATATTTGAAAACAAGTTTGTTCAAAATGACATTAAGTTATTAGGACAATAAATTAAATAATAATCATAATAGATAGAGTGGTGAGACCATTCGTTTTTAAGAACTTTGCCTTAATGACTTTTAAGCAATGTTGACCTAAATGTCCTAAAGATTATTAATAGTCCTAAATGATTTCTGCGTCCATCAAGTCGTTTGCAACTGTGACTACTTCCACAGCTGAGCTGTTGCTCTGAGCACACCCTAAGCTGAGTGGCAGACCTTATTTTCAAGTTGACAATGGCTGTGTTCCAATATTTTGTTGGTGATTTCGTCTTGTTGTTTCTGTTACATATGGTTTGCAGGTATCATTTATCAACTTGTTTAGAAAGCTAAACGTGTCAAGTATGTGGGCTATAGTGAGTATTAAAAACAGTTTCTTCTCTGGCATTGGTGCAAAATGTTCATTGAAATAGGTTGCCTAGGATACAGTTGAACGTTTTGTACAAATGGTTTAGGATACTCTTGCATAAAAACAATAGGATGGGCTAAACAAATTGCCCAGCTTTTTTCTAGTTCTATGAGTTTTCAAAACAATGACTTCTCTGGGCATTTTTTTTCTTCCAATATGCAGATTTTTGGTAGCATTTCTTTTCCTGAGTTATTTAGTTGTTGATGATATTTAATATAGGCTAGGGGTGAGTCTGCTTTGAAATACTTTGAAATGTTTTTAAACTTGCTCTAATTCTACTAAATTTACATATATATCGTTTTGCATGTGAAATGTGCAAATCTGTTTTACACAGATTTATGCATTTACACATGCCTCCTAGTTACCTTAGTTGCCTAAGAAGCAGCATGCATATCTTGCCAAGGTGAACATCACTTTATTTGCCTTGGTAGTAAGCATGCCAGGTTCATTCAAGGAGAAAGGATGATTTTGACATGATTTTGACCTTATGAAAGAAAAACCTTGATGCTATTGTGCTAATAAATATTTTCATCCTTCTAGATCAGGGTTTCTCAACTTTGGCATTTTTGACATTTTGGGCCAGATAGTTCTTTGTTGTGAGGTGCTACCCTGTGTATTGTATGAAATCTAGCAGTATCCCTGGTCCTCTACCCCATAGCAGCTACAAGTTGTGGCAAGCAAAAATGTCTCTAAAGATTAGCAAATGTCTCCTATGGGCAAAATTGCCCCATTTGAGAACTACTGTCCTAGACATATCATATATTACAATAACTTTTATTGCAGCTATGATTGGCTTCCTGTTATCATCCCAGGTAATCAGCATTAATCTGATTTTTTTTCTGTTTCCAAATTACTCCATACTCCAAAATGTGGGGGGTGCTCTGTATATTAGCAAAGACATCACGCTTACAGTTAAATACCAAGAACTGACACTGAATTGGTTTAGTAAAGACAACAAGAGTGCCCTGTTGTCATAATCTTTTTTTCCTAAAGGATTCCAAAACTTCAGTATATCTCAGCCTGATGATACATTAACATTTTGTTGCTCAGCTGTAGGGCATTCTCTTTAATAGCCAGTGCTCCTCTACAGAACCGAATTGCTCACAGAAAAGATCAATGGGGCATCCAAATTCTCTGCCTCCATCAGGTTCATGGTATAGCAGTGGGAGACCCAAGGAAAGCTACTTCCTCTTAGTGATATAAAAATAGCTACTGAATTATTGAATTATGTGTGTAATTTAGGGGAAGTGTCTTATGAATGGATATATACATGTTATTTTACAAATATATGCAGTAATTTATATATAAAAACTAGGAGGAAGACAAACTGGAATTTCCTTTGTCCTTCCTTCCCAATTCTGTATTCCTAACATTATTTTAATAGTTTGAATGTGACCTGCTTTCATCTTTTCTTGGAAAATATGAATAAAAAATTTCAGCTTTCCAATCTTCCTTACAATATATGCCACATAGTTAAATGCCCTCCAGGCTTCTCATAGCAGAAAATATCCATTAAGTTTTGTTTGTGACAATCAGGGTGAAGAAAATAATGTTTTGGCTCTTGTGAGGAAGAAAGGGCTGCTGGAAAAATGCTAGCAAGTGTTTAAATAATTATAAGCACGCACATAAAAATAAACATTCTTAGAAATGCATTATGGTGCTTGATTTTTTTACTAGGTAGGGTAAATAAGAAACAGATTTTTTTTTAATTTTTAATTTTTATTTTTACTGAGGACACATAAATCACAATGCAGTGAACCTCACCACATGAGTCGAGTTGGACAACTGCCACTAGTCAGCTCCGTAAAAGCACCAGCTCTCCTTTGAATTCCAAGAACAGCTCTTGGCCCGTGAGAACATCTGGGACTCAAAGTTTTGGAAAGAATCAGTTCAGGTCCCTTTAGAAAGGCTCTCCCTATGATGGGAACAGGAGTGTGCACACACTTAAAAAGGATTTTGCAGTACCATGGGCCAGAGGCATTGGCTTAGAGTCTCATACTGGAGAAGATTAATGTGATCCTAAAACAAATCCCTAAGAGGCTTCATGAAATCATTTTGTAGGATTCAGGGGACCAGAATCTGTATCTCTTTTCTGTTTTTTATATGTTTTCTTAGGGGAAATGAGTGCCTCGTGGCTGATGGATCCTAGTGTTCTCCTAAAGCAGTGATGAAGGTAGGAGAACACTCTGGAAAAGGTAGGGGATTGAGGACACATTCAGAGGAGCCCAGGCAAAGCTGGTTCCACATATAAAGTGCTGCCTGGCAAGTTTTGATGGTGATTTTTAAGGCACAGAATATAAAGTTAACAGGCAAATAGGCTTGTCTAATTAATAGTCACATGGGGGAAAGTGATCTCACAAACACGGAATTGGTGGTTGTCTAATCTACCAGACAAGGGCTGCCTTCACTACACCTTCATCTGTTCATTTAGGGGGCTCTGACTCATCAGCTGCCAACAATGGAATCACCCATTCCTTGGGGAGGAGGGAGAAAAAAGAAAAGGTGAATGGAGAGAGGTGTAGGTGGATGGAGAGAGGTGTGCACACATACATAGGCTCACATATATTTATCTTCAGCAAGGTATTTCCTTTCTGACTCATTCAGGTTGCCTTAAGATGAAGAAAGATATTTTTCATTAAACATAATTACATGAATGATTTTAATTACAAATCGTTAAGAAGAGATAACCTTGCATTTTCCTAGAAAATGGAGCACTGAAGAAATCATGTTGCTCTTTTCTGTGATCTTTTGGCTTTATAGATGCATGTTTGAGTGTAATTTGGATGACACTGTGGAGGCTCTGAAACTTATAAAATTAAATTACACTGCCAACAAAATAGGACTTCTTTGGCTCACCCTCATCCTCTGTTTTGAGACTGAAAGGCTCTGCCAATTGCCCCAAGCCTATTATTTCTGAAGGCCCCCATAGTAGAATCATAGGTGACATAGGTCATTGACCTTTACCTCTAAGGCAGACTCTACTACCTGCTAAGTTAAACCTGGGCTTTTTGCATCCAACATTGTCCACTATCTTTGGTGCCACTTGGCTTTGTGGTTCCAAAGCTATCATGTTTTGACAGTGCCTCAGATGCAACTTTCTCAATGCCATTGCTGCTGGTGTCTGACTCAGTGGCTATGAAGTACTAGTCCTGTCTCTAGAACTCTGGAAATGTCAAAATTGAGCTAAGTTCTAAAATATGCTGCAACCCCTTTTCCCTTTTTATATTACAAAAGAGGGCTGTGTTTCACTCCTAAGAATTTATGAGGAATTCATTCTACTCAACTTTCATTTTTGCCTAGGACTCCATGGGGCTTTTACATCTTCAAAGGAACCAAAAATCAGATAAGAAATCATACTACCTGGTTTTAACACCATATCAAGGAAAGAGGCATAAGAGGCATTAAAAAGGACAGAAAAGACAGTCTCGCATTGCCTATGCCACTCCCCGATCCCCCAGCAGTGCTGCGTCAGCACAAATGAAGAGAGAGTGTGCCCAGGGGAGGTAGTATGAAGTGGTTGTGGGTCTTTGCATCGAAACTCAGGGCTGCCCTGGCACATAGGAACACAGCACAGGGCAGAATGCTGCCAGCACCCATGGAGGGAGCATTTGCACCAGCTAGGCCAGAAGGCAATCCTCCACCTCGAATCCTGTTTTCCCACTAGCTCCACCACCAGCAGGGGAAAAAAAACAAAAAACAAAAAAAAAACAGCCTGGGGCTTGGACTAAATTTGTAGGCAGTTGGGCCCTGAAGGCTGCAGTCCTTTGGCAATTCCTTTGGCTGGGCTGGCTCAGAGCCAGTGGACTTGGGTGCACATTGACGCAGTGAGACACCAGAAGGTAAGGCCAGGCCAGTGCCTCTGTCAACCCACCCCCAGCCACAGACAGCGAGGCTCAGGGAGAGTCTTCTTCCACTTGAGGAAGGGAAAAGGAAGATCTCATAGGACTCTGTTTTGCAACTTGGGTGCCAGCTCATCCACAGTACAGTAAAGTACCAAGCAGACTCCTGAGATCCTTGAGTCCAGGCCTTAGTTCCTGGGCCCACTCTGTGCCAGAAGGAAACATGCTACCTTGAAAGGAAGGACCCAGTCCTGGAAGAGTTCAAGACCTGCTGACTAAAGAGCTCTTGGGCTTTGAATAAACATCAGAGATAGCCAGGCAACAGTCACTATGGCTTTGGGTGAGACGGGGCTGGCTTCAGGGAATGCCCACATCTCTCCTACCCTAACTCCAGTAGCCCAGCACAGAGAATGAGGGAAGAGAGTGAAATACTTTGCCTAGTAATCCAGGGAATTCTCTTATATCTTACCCAAGCTCATCAAGGTGGTACCACCAGGAGTCTGCAAGAGTCACAGCATTACTGGGCTTGGGACACCCTCAGAGACCAGAGACTTAGACCACAACACTCAATTTTCTTTGAGTATCTGGAAAACCTTCTCAAAAATGATGGCTTCAAGCGATCCCAGACTGTGAAGATTAAAATAAATAACTAACTCTTCAATGCCTAGACATTGACGAACATCTACAACCATCAAGAATATCCAGGAAGAAATGACTTCACCAAATGAACTAAATAAGGTACCAGTGACCAGTCCTGGAGTGATGGAGCTATATGACCTTTCAGACAAAGAATTCAAAATAGCTGTCCTGAAGAAGCTCAATAAACTTCAAGACAACACAGAGAAGGAATTCAGAAACCTATCAGAGAAATTTAACAAAGAGATTGAAATAATAAAAAAAGCAGAAATTTTAGAGCTTAAGAATTCAATTGACAAACTGAGAAATGCATCAGAGTCTCTTAACAGCAGAATTGACCAAGCAGAAGAAAGAATTAGTGAGCTTGAAGACAGCCTATTTGAAAATATAGTCAGAAAAGAAAAAAAGAATAAATAAGAAGAAAGCATGCCTACAAGATCTAGAAAATAGCCTCAAGAGAGAAAAATCTAATAGCTATTGTCTTTAAAGAGGAGAAGAGAGAGAGATTGGGATAACAAGTATTTTCTCTGACCACAGTGAAATAAAAATAGAAATCAATAACAAGAGGAACATTGGAAACTATACAAACACATGGAAATTAAACAATATGCTCCTGAATTACCAGTGGATCAATGAAGCCATTAGGAAGAAAATTTTAAAATTTTTTGAAGCAAAGGAAAATGAAAACACATCATATCAAAATCTATGGGAATACAACAAAAGCAGTAATAAGAGGAAAGTTTATAGCAATAAGTGCTTACATTAAAAAAGAAAAAAAGTGTCAAATAAACAACCTAATTATGCATCTCAAAGAACTAGAAAACAAGAGCAAATCACACCTAAAATTAGGAGAAGAAAAGAAATAAAGATCAGAACAAAATAAAATTGAAAACAAAAACACAATACAAAAGATCAACAAAACAAAAAGTTGCTTTCTTTTGAAAAGACAAACAAAATAAACACAGCTTTAACCAGACTAAGAAAAATAAAGAGAAGACCCAAATAAATAAAATTAGAGATGAAAAAGGAGACATTATAACTGATACTACAAAAATCAAAAGGTTCATTTGAGGCTACTATGAGCAACTACATGCCAATAAATTAGAAAACCTAGAAGAAATGGATAAATTCCCAGACAACATGGATGGAACTGGAAAACATTACATTAAGTGAAGTAATCCAAGCACAGAAAGACAAATATTGCATGGTCTCACTCATATGTGGAAGCTAAATATTAAAAACAATTGATCTCATGGAGATTGAGAGTAGAATGATGGTTCCAGAGGCTGGGAAGGGTAGCAAGGAGGATTGGATACAGTGGGGATGGTTAGTGGGTACAAAAGTATAGATAGATAGAATGAACATTATTTGGGAGTACAACAAAGTGACTACAGTCAACAATGGGTTAGGGTATACTTTAAAATAACTAAAAGACTGGAATTGGAATACTCCTAACACAAATAAATGTTAAATGCCTTATGTGATGGATACCCCAATTACTCGATTTGATTAATTCACATTGTATGCCTGTATCAAACATCACACACACCCTGTAAATGTATATAGCTATTATGTACCCATAATAATTAAAAATAAAAAATTTTAAAAAGAAGAAAATGACATTGTACTCATTTCTCATGGTGGATTCATTCTCCCTTTGAGGTACCTTTGAACTGTCTTTCCTCTGGATAAGTCTTCCTCAGAGAACTCCTAGGTTCCTCATGAAAATAAACTCGTGGTAGACTTCTTACCAGGCCTCCAGACAAATTAAAGTAACAGAGTGGGTTCAAGCCGAGACTTCAACTTCATATATATTAGTTTTAATTGCAGGATATTTTAATCCATTCTATTTGCAAAACAGAACTCCACACACACACACACACAAAGGCACTGTGATCTATATATGCAAAATCTGCATAACCTACAATAAGAGAGAAGAACAAGCCAAGATTAATAATCACCTAACATTCCAATTTTCTTTTTCTTTTTGTTTGTTTTCGGTCAGTCTTAATTAGGATATATATTCTCTCTTAATGAATATTTACTGGAAATATAATGTTGTGTTGTCAGTAAAATAACAGACTATTAATTATTAGTTAGACAGGTCTGAAATGTCTGGCTAACTACATACTTTTATCTGCATTTCTTTCTTTCAGATTGGCTTTTTTTGTGAGTAATCAAAGACAAAGTGGTCCCAAAAGTTCATTGGTGTTGTGGAATATTATCATCATTATATAGCTGGATAAATAAATTTCAAAATCTATGACAAATGTTGATTTATAGCATTCTATCATATAGGGCAGTGGTCTCTAATCTTTTTGGCACCAGAGACAGATTTGAAGGAAGACAATTTTTCCACTGGGAGTGGAGCAATAGTTTCAGGATGATTCAAGTGCATTACATTTATTATGTGCTTTATTTCTATTATTATTAAACATTGTACTATATAATTAAATGATTATAAAGCTCACCATAACGCAGAATCTAATGCCACCACGGATCTGACAGGAGGTGGAGCTCAGGCAGTGACGTGAGTGATGGAGAGCAGCTGTAAATAGAGATGAAGCTTTGCTCCCTCACCCGCCTCTCACGTCCTGCTGTGGCAGCCCAGTCCTGGTCCATGGCCTGGGGTTTGGGGACTGCAGATATAGACAACAATCACTTCTATTTATCTGTAGAGTACATAGATAAATTATGTTTAAAATGAAAGCACCTCATCCTTTAGTAACTTCTGATCCTTCTGTAACTTCTGATTAAGTAACTTCAGGTCTTTTAGTAACTTCTGAATCCTCAGTGAGTAAGTCAGGTTTAGCTGACTTTTGGTGTATTTTATTGCATTCTGCTTTCTTAGAAATTGGCAGTCCGTGTACATTACACACAGTAACTGTGTGTTAAATGACCACCCATTAAATGTGAAGAGACTTTTCCATGGTCTCTTTATCCTGTCTCAAATGTGCTCATGAACTGGGGTGTGGATATATTATCCTCCTTCCTTGTTAAGCCACATAGTGAATGAGAAGATCTGTTCGCTTGACTTTTACTAGCTGCTTAGAAATCCATTTGTGACATTTAGGTTGTCAGTAACAGCAACCAGAAATTCCCAGCAAGTAGATAATAAAATTCTTGCCTGCCAAAATGATTAGAATACAATTTAAGATTGACTTGTTTGGAGTTGTCAATGACAACTCTGATTCTACTGATCTTTTTACTTCCTGGAAAGAACAATAGAAGTATGTGTATGCCATTACCTCCCACTCACCTCCAACCCTCACCAAAAAAAAAAATCAAAAGCCTTCCCAGTCTTGTGGAAACCTGAGAAGAGACAGCATTATGAGAGTCATCTTCTCTGTGCTCATCACATTTGAACCTACTTTATAAGCCAAAACCTGAGAGTATTATTCATGTCTATAGTGCTATTCACAGGAAGCAGGGTGGGAGGCCCAAATCCCCACCTTGTGCTGATTTGTGTGGCCTCTGGATACAAGGATATGATTCTAAGTCAAAATAGTGATAAAATCCCTTGGAATTGAATGCTTTTAAGAGGAAACAGCCAAAATAACATGGTGTCATTTAAAAGGAAACTAACATGAATAATGATAACTAACATAAAGAATGGTGACAGGGAAAGCTGTGAGCTATGTGGTTGCCCCTGGCAAAAGGCAAGGCACTACCTTCACTTCCTTGCCATCATTCACACCTGATGTCCTTGGAAATGTGTGTTTTGCCCCACCATGCTTGATAAAGCAGCTGCTACAGGATTGCTCTGTAGAATCACATCTAAGGGGTTTTCTGATTTAATTAAAATATAATTAGATTATAGGAAGGGAACTTTTATTTCTTTATTCACTGATGTGCCTTCAGCACCTATTAGAGTATCTGTCATAAATTAGTGTTCACTAGATATTTCTGAATGAATAAATAAATGATTGGATTCTGTGATATGTTTTATTTCTTTGCAGCATTTGGCACCTTTGAAAACGATTTGAATTTGCTCCTTCAGCATTCATGTCACTTCTCTATTCTGGTTTTCTTCCTAGCTCTCTAACTATAAGTATTTATTTGGATTTTTGTTTTTCTTACCTCTTCTTCCTCCCATCTCCTTACTATTTCTCCCATCTATTTACTCTTACTCTTCAAAAGCATATTTATTTTCAAAGAATACCACAATAACAATAGATTTCAGGCTGGACCTCTGTCACAGGAGCTTTGGCTCAAAAACTGAAAACTGCAGAAGTAGAGTTAGTCCCAAGCACAGCTAGGTTCAGAGGTCTTTGGAGTTGGCTGTATCCTGAAACTGTGTGCTGGCCCCTGAATGAATATATATATATGTAATGAATCATATCCTCATTATTTCCAGTTTAACCAGAGAGAGAAGCTACTTCCCTGCTCTTCCTGACACATACAGAAGTCTAAAATGAGAATGCATTGATTGTTTTGTTGTACACCACAGGCTTTGCCCAGGAACCCTGGGTATGGAGTCACTTCTGATTGAAATACATGGGCTTAGAGTTGGGAGGAGTTACACCCTCAAAGCAAAATTCTGTAATGTTGGATTCTTTGCTAGCATCTTAAAAGACGCATAAGTAGACTATGTAGTTCAGGCCACTCTAGTGGTTGACTTTGTTGGGGGAGGATACTTGGTAATGTCTGGAAAAGGATATGAGGGTATTCTGGGATCCTAGTAACATTATATTTCTTGATTTAGGTGCTGATTCCAAGATGAAAATTCTTCCAAACCATCCTTCTATATAGATTATATATACTTCAATAAAAAGTTACTTTTAAAAAAAGAAAACATGTTAAAATGTTTTAGGAATTAAATATTCCTTCATACTTTATCGTTTTTTGTCTATGTTGATTTACCAGTTGGTGCAATATTTCTGACCTCTCTCTACCATTTCCTTACCCTGACTCTGGAATGAAGAGTGACTCATCTGATGAATGAGTTCTGAAGAGGAGGTATTAGACTGAAAGCTTTTTGAAGGTAGAAAGCATGTTTTCTATATGTAGATATTCTTCATAGCCATAGGATAGTGCTTTACTCAATAAATATTAAGAAATTTATTCATATCATCATAGATTTCAGATCATCTATGAAAGTGAAAGGAAAGAAAATAAAGTCAAGGATAGCATAGTTGACCCCAAAGCCTCAGGACATGGTATTCTGGGGTCATGACATGACCCCTCAGGACATAAGCAGGGGTCAGCTAACTATGGTCCATAGGCCAAATACAGCCCAACACCTGTTTTTGTAAATAAAATTTTATTGGAACACAGCCACGTTTATTCATTTATATACTGTCTGTGACTGCTTTTGCTACAATGGCAAAGTTGGGTAGTTGTGACAGAGACCATATGGCCTACAAAGCCGAAAATATTTATTATCTGGTATTTTACAGTAAATATTTGCTGACTCCTGCTGTTAACCATGAGCTTGCCTAACTACATATTTATTGAGTCATTGCTAATTGATTCATTCACTAGATCTTTGTTGAGCATACAGTATTATGCAGGTACTGTGCTAAGTACTGACGATTAGGAAATGAACAACAAAGGTCAGGTTTCCACCACTGTGAAGTTTCCAAGCTAGTGGGTCACCCTGACTATGGCAGTATTTGAAAATGTTTAGTGCTCCATCTTTCCCTCAACCCCTATTTCTATGGCTTCAAAAATCATGGCTTTAAATAAATAATCTAACCTTCAAAATGAAGATTTGATTTTTAACACTTCAACAACTTTTGTTCTTGCAAAAATTACCTGTGATAAACTACCAGCATGATGGGCTCTTGCCATTTAATTTTCAACATTAAAAGAGAGAGAGAGAGTTATTGATTATTGTGGGTTTATAGTCAGGAACTGCTTTGTAAAAAAAAAAAAAAAAAAAATATTCTTGGTCCGCACAACATCCTGGAAATTAAGCTGTTAACCACATTTTATTCGCTTGATTGTTAGTGGAACAAGTTAGGCCTTAATCAAATTGCTTTTCAAATGTAACTCCTTTTAATGAAACATGGGGTTACAAAGTTCTCATTCTCCAAATCAAACCAAGCTGAAAAAAAGTTTTCGGGTCAGTTAACACCTGCTTCCTATCTGCATCATGACATTCTGCAGGGAGTGGGGAGAAACTGTTCAAAGAAAGGGATAAGCCCTTATTGCTGCTCAGATGTCCTAAAATTTGCAATACAGCCAGCTGAAGGACTATTTGGATTTTTTACCTATGCCCCTGCTATAGGTGTAAAAGGAAAGAATTTTGGAAACACCTGTACTCATTCTCCCATTCTAGAAACATTAAATGAAACATGAATTTGTTGGGAAGGTTACTGCAGAGTCCACTGTTTCCTCCTTGCAGAGTTTTCCCACTGGCTCAGAGCACATTGTGGACAAGCCAGGTTATAACGGAGGGTACATACCCTCAACACTTGCCCTCCACATTGTAACCTTTATTCAGAAGCCGCTTTTAAAACTCTTAGCAAGTGTTGCTGTTGCCACCATGACTGTTGGATCATCCTGGAAAAACCTGGACTCTGATTTACCAAGGCTCCATTCCCATAGCTATATGGGAACAGGGGCCAGGTCATGCAGACAGGAAGAATTATTTCAAATGCAAAAGGGATTATTTCCTTTTCAGCAGAAAATACTAAAAGATTTCTTTCACTAACACTTGCACCTATGCTACTTTCAAATGAAATTAGACTGAAATTTTACCTGCCTCTCAACCATTTACTCAGAGATCTATTGTGATAAGTAAAGTCTGTCCAAACTGTGATGGTAGAAGAGCCCAGAGACATCACCCTAGTATCTAAAGTACTCTTCTACTCGAATCGGAAATTTTCTAGACTATCTAAAAATGTACCATGAGGCCCGACAAATAATTTTAGAGGCGACTGGAAATTCTTACACATTGGTCAGAAGAGGAAATCACTCTGCAAAGGTTCTTAGCCCATTTGACTTTTTAAATTAACAGAAGATGCCAGGTATGTATTATGTGTATGTTACTAAATAAATATCAGTTTATACCACACAAACAAATCAGAACCTGTAGCATCCTGGCACCTAGGGTTGCTTCACAGGAATTGGCAGCTCTAAGCCAGAGTTGCTTTCACTTTGAAGGTGATACTGCTCAGGGCTGAAGCCACCGCATAAACAAACTGACAGTTTGAAAAGATACACCCCGGTTTTAATTCCTTTTGGAATTAAGCTTACATCATGATTTATCTTGTAACCAAATTACATTTTTTTAAAGAGGTTTGGGATTTTAACCATTAACGTTTCTCTACATAACAAAGGCAGCCAAAATTGTGCCAAGTTCTAGTACTCTCTTGCAGGAAAAAGAGTGAAGAGTGATCAGTTACCCCGTCCAGGTAACAAAGACCAGGAAGGTTGAAGTGTTCCAGGAGGGACCACAAGTGAGAGTCCCCTGTCTTATTTTCTTTTCTATCCAAATTAAATGCAGAGACCACTCATCGCTGCTGACACATTTCTCAGAGGGGCCAGAATGGAACAAATATTTCATATACAGAATACTTCTCAAACTTTAAAGCACATCTGGACTGTCTGGGGAATCTTATTTAATAAAGACACTGATTCGGTAGATCAGGACAGGCCCTGAAATTCTACACTTCTGACAAGTTCTTAGGCCATGCTGCTAGTCCTCAGACCATACTTTGAGATCTGAGCATCCAGAACACCAACTTTGTGGCAGCTGCCTGGCATACGAAGTTAAAAAGAAGATTCTGATGCTAAATCCTGACTTTTGGAGGAAAGAATGATGTAATTTATGAGTAAAAATTGGCTTGGTGATGGTGGTAGCTGAAATAATGTCAGTTTTATGCCATACCTAGACAATCATGACAGAATCTCACCACCTTGCTTTAGGGGATAGTGAGTCCTGGAGTTTATAATATTCTTTTATTTCCAGAAGAACTTAGAATTCTTGTATACTGATGAGATAATAAGATGGTATAATTATGAAGAATCTTTTGCAGATGGAGGAAGTTCTAACAAAAAGGTTATGTATGGTAGGTAAGGTCACATAGAAAATCAAGAATATACTTTAATTTTTCCTGTCTCCTAAAAATGGTTCTATGATTCCATTAGCCTGTGACTCATTTTTTTGGTATCAAATATATGTGAAATCTAAGCAGAAAATAAATATGAATTGCCACATTCTTAAAAATCCTGTTGGAAAAATTTTTTTTTTTTTTTTGGTTACAAAAGGTAAATTAGGGGGAAATTATTGACATATAAAAAGAAATTTTCATGATAAATTCAGCAAATATATTTTAAAATAAAATTACTTTTGTAAAACTGTCTACATATTTTTAATGCAGTATATTAAATTTATATGGCCATTAGGGTATGCCTGCAATAATAATGCTGCTGAAACTTAGTTGGATATGTTATTGGAATCAAGAAAGTATTAGAATGGAAGTTAGGGGAACTGGATTTGAGTCACTGCACAGCAATTATCTAGTTTCATGTACTTGGGCAAGATTCAGATGCTCTTCGACTTATGAGGGGGGTGCATCACAATAAACCCATCACAAGTTGAATATAAGCTGAAATGCATTTAATAGACCTAATCTACTGAATGTGATAGCTGAGCCTAGCCTACCTTAAATGTGCTCAGAATACTCAAATTAGCCTACAGTTAAGCACAATCATCTAACACACAGTGTATGGTATAATAAAATGTTGAATACTATACACAAATGGGTGTTTTCTAGACAGACATGATGGGATGTTATCATGCAGGAATTGAAATTCAAGAATAAAGCATAGAGGTTTAAGAAAGACTCAGTCCCCTGCCTCCAAGTTCATTTTCAATAAAGGTCCAACATTTTTTGTCACTGGACCTGAAATTCTATCAAGTACAGATATATTTATCTTAGGCATACTCTTTTAAAAGGTAAATATTACAATGAGAGTTATATCTCATTTACTTAGTATGTGTTGTTATATTAATAACTGGATGTTCTCTTCTTTGTACTGAGTACTCCAAGACTTACAATTAATTTAGGACAAGGAGCTAAGAGGCCTACAGAAGTAGGTTAGCAGAGGGGCTGAATTTGAAGGGGTGCACAATCATGGCAGGTCTCAGAAAGCAGTAGTCATGGTGGGTGCAGATGTCTTGAGCTAAGGAGGCCCTCCAGTGTGAAGAGGTACGCATAAATCTGAAGTCAGAGCAGTGTTAAGTGTCAGAAGCAAGTGAGACAGATGTAGGTAAGATTCACAGGAATAGCAAGGGGTCAATGGGTTTAAATTCTTTGTACGCTAGTATATCATGAGGGACCAGGGCAACTTTAGAGTATGCAGGAACTATGACATTCTAATAGTTTGGGCATTATAATATTAGAGATCAGGAAAAAGAATTGGAACCCAGGCAGAGAATCTAGGCCATATGAGTAAATTATAGAATCAAGAAGTCTTTTTTTTTTTTTTTTTGAGCCAATATCTTTCTTAATTAGTAATTTGCTTTAGCTTTTGTATGCTACTTGTTTAAGACAGGAACTATGCCCCAAGAATGGCTGGCTTAGAGTCTACAGGTGAAATGAGTGAATATAAGGTATAGAAAAGGGTTATTGCACCCTCTTGATGTAGTTCTCCTTATTTATTTCTGCTTAGTGACAAGCTGGCCCCTGAGTCCATGGGTGAGCTGCAGTAACAGAACGGATGAGCACACAATGCACTAAACAGGAAGACTCTCAAATTGATGGAAAGCACATCTCCTTTCACAAGCAATAGAAAATCCACCACCCATCGGTAGAGTAATTATTAGTTGTAGACATCTAGTACAGGGGATAGAAGGAAGAAGAGGGATGTTGGTTCTGTCGACCCTGCATGAGTGCTTCTGAAGTCACACCACTCAGGTGGGCACTGACTTGAGGCACATATAAAATTTCCTGCATGTGAATTGATACAGGTATCAGGATGCTGTCCTAGGAGACTAAAACCAGAAAACATGATAGTGAAATATTTTACAGGATTAGGAAGGTATCATACTTGAGCACCAGAAGAGAAAGAAATAAATTCTACTATGCTATTATCAAGACTTGTGATCTGTTGGTATAATAAAATAATAAAAATGTTAAGTGAATACATTAATGATTGCATTAACACAATAAGGTTGGGGATTAGGTAATGTTCATTCTTCAGCAAAGAGTTGCAGCTTTTCTACAGATAATCCGTAAACTCACTAAAGACTCAGTTCAACAGTTATCGGGTGAGAACTGGCAAATGAGCTGAGTTATTAAAGAGAAAATGACACATAAATGCTTACTTCTTGTCCATTTAAAATAATTAACCCCTACTTGAAACAGTTTTAATTTCAAAAGACGTATTATCTAAAATGGATACTTCCTTTTGATATTACACACTGAAATGTTCTACAGAAGAAAAAACACACTTTGTTTAATCAGAGCAACATGTTGTATGGTTTTCGTACATATAAAATTTGCTTTTCTATATTATGTGCAGAAGAAACCTGAGAAGAATAAATCCCTAGTGTACGTAATTCTCAAAATGGCAGCTTGTAAGAAGTAAGACAAAAGTAGTCACTTGACATAGGCATGTAGAGAACTCTTTATTACCTTCAGTGTGTTAAAGGAGTGCTGGTGAAAGTAAAATGCATCCACACTGAAGCCCTCCAGAGATGTCCCCAGGCTAGAACCCAAGGCCTAAGTCAGCCCAGGTCTCTTCTTGTTAAACTTGGCCATGGTTCCAGTTCACTGAGTCATGAGAATAAAGTCACAAATTCTGACATATGTAGGTCAGTCCATTGTGGAAACATTTACATTTCTGGCAGAGATAATACCAATTTGACAAAAGCGGGAGGAAATTGCTTCTTTCTTTTTGAGTTGTTCTTAGAGGAAAAAGAATCAGCATTGATTTGCCTGTGTTTGAGCTTTCCTTAACAGCTTTGGTAAAGAGGATGACAATTCTCTTTTCCACAGCCTCTACTACTGGCAAATATCAATGCCAATAAGTTGAAGTATTCCCAAAGTTAATGAGTGTATATGAATTAGGTTATGGTTTTGAAACTGTCTCTTCCTTGTTATGCAAAACCCAAAAGAAAACAGTGTTTGAAACATTCCAACTGTTCTTTGACATTCTACATGATCTTGGGGAAATCACTGAACCTTTATAAATTCAAACCTTCCTTCCTAGAGAAATGATCCTTCAGCTCTCTCTTCATGTATATCGTGGTGGTTTGTGAAAAGCCATCTCACTTGTTTTAGTTTTAAAATATGATCCTAATGAGTGAAAGGCCACATATTTAAGTTCTGGGTGGGCTATTTAACTTTGTTCTGTTACATGACCACACATTTTATCTTAACTAAGAACTTGGATCAAATAAAATATCAATTTGGTTCAAGTTTATTTCAGAAAATATTCTTCATGCTCTAGTTTCATTCTGGTTCAGTGGTTTTCAAAAATATAGGTTTGGTTTCTGTTCAGAAGTTCTCACTGAGTTTTAAAACAAAAAAAAACCAAAAAGGTTGGTGTTAATTCTTTGTAAGTGATGTTCAGCTCAGCTCAAGGCTCCTTTAATCAAAAGTTTATTCAAACTTTGTATAAGTTTACAGTTGGAAATCGTTCAATTCCCAACTTCTAACCTTAAGTTAGATATCTCAAAAAAGATACTACTAGTTACAAAGAAACAAGGTAGGAGAGAGTGGAAAGATTCAATGCATTTCTTTAATCTATGCCATAAAATAAATTCTACTGGAAGTGGAAAAATTATATTACGTTATACAAGCAGGATTCATGAGGACTCAATCATAAAAGCTGGTGTGTGTTTGTTCATTTTGTTTCCCACAATACCTTTAAATCTGCTTGGTGGGGGTATTCCTTCCCTTCCCATAGGATGAAAACTTGGACAGCCTCATGATTTCTTGGTCATTCTTAGGAAATAAGGAAAAGACAAAAGCACAATCTCAATTCAGTAATTCATTGTGTCTAGTGACAATCCCATATAATAGTCAAAATTTCAGATAGTCTTTAAATCTAAGCTGTCTCCACTCCCCCAGCGGGACTTGCTGTAGGTGAGACCCATGGTGTGGAACAGGTATGCCCCTTCCTTTCCCTCCCTGTTCCTCCTGCTCCTCTTTGCCCCATAATTGGCCCCTCCGGCAAAGGTGTGAAGAAGGTGTGTGTGCGTGGGCAGGAGAGGTAGCCTGTGCTGGGATCACAGGAGACAGCTGTGCAGTCTCAGCACCTGGCAGATTTTTAAAATGACTTTTTTTCTCTCGGGAAATTTTGTGAGCTTTGGAGATTAGGAACCTCCTCCTCTACTTTGGTGCATCTCTCCCAGTGTCTCATACATAATATTAAGTTGGGAAAGAAGAAGAAAATGAAGAAAATAAAGTGGAAGACAATGTAGGCCCTGGTGTTAAAGTGTTTGCCATCT
Source organism: Lepilemur ruficaudatus (assembly GCA_963574885.1). Lineage (NCBI taxonomy): Eukaryota > Metazoa > Chordata > Mammalia > Primates > Lepilemuridae > Lepilemur > Lepilemur ruficaudatus. Next base: position 21,329 of record CAUYRT010058593.1, on the reverse strand, counting down.
CCTGAAGGAATTGGCATTTAAAGCAGGGAAAACCCTCATCATACTACAAGTAACATAGGAATAAACCGATATAACCAAATGCGTATATGCAGATAGGAGTGGAGAGGCCGAGTGTCTAAAAGGGATGGTCTGGCCAAGGTTTTGGAGATGATAAGCCTCGAGCAGAATTTAGTTGATAGAGGATGAGAGAGGGCATTCCAGGCAGTGAGAAAAGCATGTAAAATTCGAGGTGGAAAGAGATTTGACAGTTAAGGAGGGACATTTGAGTGACTTTCCCAGTGGGGGTAAATCAATCTCTAGCAGGAAAGCAGAACCACTTGGGAGGTAAGAGGGCATCATTCATTATGAATAATCAGAAAATTTTAAATTGATTCAAGAGAGAATTAGAAACCCTCTTGAGAATTTAAGAAAGAAAATTAGGTGATTAAAATACTGAGAATGATGACCTGGAGAATGTGTGTAGGGGACCAAAGTAGAGGGTTTTGCCTGTAAGATGTCTAAAGAACCAGGTCTGGTAAAAATAGAATAGTCTTGTGAAAATCGGATGGTCTCATATTTTCCAACTCAAAGAGATAAACAACATTTCCCTGCGTATTTTTTTTAAGTCATTTTAAATGTCTTCCCATTCTTTCATAAGCCAATGAGTAGAGCCTTTCCTAGTGATTGGTGAAGAAAGCGGTCATGTATGTAATAATGCTGCTATGTGGTCATGCCATTCTTTCAAATCGTGCTTGTCAGGCATGTGAACAAAATGTGGCTTTATAGCATTTGAGTAATATAACTTTTAAAGACCCAGTAATAAGTGTTTATCAGTACTCTATAGAAATGAAGAGAGTTTTTCTGCTCACCTTGGACAATGGCATCTCCTCCCACCTGATGGAAGGGTGTTACGAGCAGAGCATCTGGAGATTAGGGGAGGTATTTGAAAGCATTGTACAGAGTTCCCGGATCATGGTTTAGATTATTCCATCGGTCCTGTGAGGGATGATTGTCCAAATGAACGAACTGGAGGCTCAGAAAGAATAAGTGACTTACCCACATCACACAAACACAACTGGAAATGCTAGGACTCAAATCCAGATCATCTGACTCTTAGGTTTCAGGCTCTTTTTCTCCACACCAAACAATTGGCATGAACAGCTGTTCATGTGTTAGTCATTGATCTTATTCTGTCTGCTTCATTTTATGAACTCATTACCCAACGTCTTGGGAACAGTGTGTGACTACAGCATTAACAGATTTGTTAATATAGGCATGCCATGTTAAGTCACGAGGATGCTAACTCAATTATCCTTCCTTTGATTGATTTTTGGTAGGAATACAGAGGACTTTTAGTTGTGGTTAGCCATAAGACATGTTGTAAACATCAACATGCACTGTATTAACTGTCTAAAAGGAGCTGTAGTCTTTTAAATGCTTGTTAAAGAATGAAAAATTTAAACCACATTCATAGCAATAATTTAATTCCAAGAGCCACATTCACAACAACCACTAAACAGCTCCTCCAGGAGTTGGAAGATTACAGAAGAAAGAGATAGCTGGACAGGGAAACGTTTAATAGATAGAATATAAGGGAGACTACTAAAACTTTCACTTCTAGTCTTAGCAATTCTAAGTCAACCTAGACAAGCAGCATTCTATTAATGAGTGCTATTAAACTCATTTTCCCCTTCTAGGCATCAGAATCATGATAAGAATGTTTAAGGAGAACCCAACCAATACATCAAAAACTATCTGAGCAATTCTTTACTTTGAGGCCTTATAAACACTATAAAGTCAGTTATTGACAATGAAGAACATATGCACTTTATAAGGCATACTTGCCTACAATTGTAGTGAGGTAAAAATTTCACTCATATTACTCTTAGATGTACAATGATAGTATAAGGATCCACAATCTAAGGCCTCTGTCCTTTTCAATATCTGAGAGAGAGGGACCACAAAGCTCCCCTGTACTCACCATCAAATTAGTACTAACTGAGCAACACTTAAGTGCACATGTAGTAATAACATTCATCGGGTGTCGGGCAGATGGGAGGAGGGACAAGAGGATGGGTATATTCACAGCTAATCAGTGCAGTGCTCATGGTCTAGGGACGGACACGCTTGAAGCTCTGATTTGGGTGGGGCAAAGGCAATATATGTCACCTAAACATTTGTACCTTCATAATATGCTGAAATAAAAAAAAAACAAAGAACACAACAACAATAAAAGAAGTACGTGGTCCCAACCATTTGCCTCAGCCATAGAGCCGCCACCCACAGCAGCCCCTTCTTTCCAACTTCAGGGCCCTGCTTGTCCACTGGGCCTCTCAGTACTCTGTTCCCCTTCAAACGGGGGATTACATTGGAACTTCTAGATGTCTTACATGTTGCACATTCCACAGGGAGCCAGGATGCTGAGTGAGACTTCTCTGTCTAGCTACTGCGACCTACCAGTTGTGCAGCCTTCCCTGCAGTGAAGGGACCTCTCCAAGCCTTCAAATCTTCACTTATTTTACTCTGGGAAGCTTACGGCACATTTCTTTCCCTTCACGTCTGTGTTTGGTCTCCTTTTTATTAATTTGGATGTTTCTACCATGCCCCCCCACCTTGGGTTTCCATCTTAAGAAAGAGAAAGCAAGGATACAAGAATGCTTCCACATTCTGCTTTCAACTCTCTTCTTCCCACAAATCACTTAATAATTGGCTAATTCCCTTAGACTATAAATTTTTATAGCACAAAGACCATCACTCGTACTTTAAATATATGTATATTATATACAGTAAATGGAATATGACTGGAGACAGTAGGTATTTAATCCTTAAAATGTTAATAACCACCAAATACTCATTTTCTTTTGTACTATGTTTGTACGACGTTTATTTTATTCTGAGTTGTAAAACAATTATCATTGTTGGTGTATTCATTTGTTTGTATTAAGAGGTATTTGTTTATTCATCTATTAATAATTCTAAAAGCTTAGCAATGTTAAATGCTAAGCCATGGACTGAGGAACTGAAGACTAAATAATAGTCTCAGGAAATGACAACTTTTAAAGAAGTCTGTTGCCACACAAAGCCATATAGTGCACTGAGAGTCCAATACGAACTCTAAATAGCATTAGGGTTTATTTTGTTATTTTATTTATTTACTTATTTTTTGCTGAAATGCCCAATCCTATCATCCCTCCTATTCAACTTTTGCTCCCCACAAAGGGAGAGATCAGTAGAATTTACTGAAATAGTAAATGAAATGTCATGTGAATGGTGTGGCCAAGAAATGTTCTTATTTTAAGTCCCAGTATTTAGCATAATCGTAAAAAGTTTTACAACTTAAATTTTCTCAAGTCTCAAATAAGGGGGCTTAATGATATCCTTCATTCATTTTCCTTCTGACACCACATTCTTTTCAGTTCCATAGAAGGAAAAGGATAATATATAATGACATTATCAAAGGGTTAACACACTTTTATTCTCTGCATCACTGTGAGTAGGCATATGTGCACAGAAATGAGAAACCCAATAATCATCTTTTGGTAAATTGCTAAATAGCAACTTGAGTGTCCCACCTCGCCCTTCATGGTTCATGTCACTACATGCACACTTTGTTTTTGCAAACAAATTGATAAATACGGGCATGCTAATTTAGTGGAGGAGAGTGTCAATATTTTGCTGTTTTTCAGACTATCAAGCATATTCCCATCTCAGGGTTTTTGAGATCTCATCCCTCGCCTTGAGATGTCCTTGCTGAGATGTTCATGCCCACACTTCCGTTAGTTCTGCTCAATGGTCATCTGCTCAGAAAGACTTTTCAGTTCCACTCTATCTAAATTCCACCACCACCACTCTCTGCTTCTTTATCCTGCTTTATTCTTCCCCACAACACCTAACAATACTTGAAACTGTGCTTATTTATTTGTTTACTTGCTTGGTAAGTCTCCCACTAGCAGGAACACCTACGTGATGAGACAGCCTTTATCTATTTATTGTGCTCCACCAGTCACCAGAACACTGTTCGTCGCAAAGGAGGTGCTCAATATGTATTTCCTGTTTTTATCCATTCTATTTCCTTTCCATTTAAACTTCAGTTTATTCCAACAAGTGTTGCTTGAATTACTACATATACCTGGGACTGTACTAAGAAGCAACAACAGAAAATGATTAAGATATACATTTTTTCCACTTATGAATTCATGATCCAGACACTGGATGTATTAATTTTTCATTAAAATAATGCCAAAGAGAACCACCAATGAGATTTTAAAGCTTATGGAGGTGTGTTAGTTAGAACTCTTCTTGTTACAAGAGACAGAAACCAAACATGAACCTGCTTAAGCAAAAAGAGGAGTATATCTTGACACATACTTAGGAAGTCCGGTCATCAAACGGGATAGAAATGCCCAGATGATGTCTTCAACAGTCTGTCTTCCTTCATTTCTCTGTTTCTGTTTTTATACTTGCATTCTTAGGCAGGTACACCCCCAAGAAGTAACAAAAGATGCCACCAGGAACTGTAAACTTAGATTCTGTTGGCAACAAGAGAGGGCTCCCCTCCCATCCATGTAGCTGCAGTTCTGGGAAGACTCTCATTGGGAAGGCATACACCGCAAGTCGTAAGCCCATCCTTGAACCTTTCGTTTCGACTGATTGGTCTAATCTAGACCAATTTTACCTTTGATGTCAGAGGATGAAGCCATGGCCTGTGAAGTGGTAAACATGAATTCCTGGAAAATGCAGTCTATTTTCACTAAGTAAGAATGCAGCATGGGACAAAAATCACAGATTTCACTACAAACTCTGTATTTACAGCACACTCTCTGTATGTTATATGCTCACATTTTGTTCAGCTTCTTAGTATCTTCTCAGAAAAGCTATTAAAGAGAGAGTAGTGCCACCTAGGTGGTATACAAGGCATATATGATGATTACATCCCTTTAAAGAATCCATAAAAGAATAGAAAATTCTATGCAAGCAGTTTGCTACTAGAAATCTGCTATGGTTATCCAGTTAATCAAAATATTTGTGTATGAAGTAGAATAATCAATTAAGTAAAGAAAAATGAGATTAGTAATAGGTATCATGAAGTAATCATTTGTTTTTTAAAGACAGAACTTTGGGAGCAATATATTTTCTGATGGCCTGGGCCAGGTTACCATGTTGGTCTGGTGCTCAGTTCCAAGTCATGTTTTATGACTCCCTTCCACCTCCGTAAAATTCACCTTCCTTGTCCATTCAAGGCAATATTAATAGCTAAAATGCAAACATGCTAATAACAGTGAAAGCCAAAGTGTACTACTAATAGCTAAAATATATTAATATGAACTATTCTAAATACTTTACATATATTAAATCATTTTATGCTGGAAACAATAGAAGTAGATACTTTAATTACTCCCATTTTATCTATGAGGACATGATGCCAGAGAGGTTAGGCAACTTGTCCGAGTTTACACAACAAGTAAATGCCAGAACCAGAATTTAAACACACGCTACTATTTCCAAGAAAAAGCTTAAATCTTTTGTGGTGATGCTGACTTTTCTAGTGCACATTTATTTCTTCACTCTGTACTTGATGTTATTCTTACCCTCATGTAATACAACTAGCATTTTATAATATGTTATCCCTAATCTGCAGTCTTCTGCTTTGTTATATCTAATTTTCTATTCTGGTAGTTCAGTGCCTGCTCATCTTGTCTATTCGACTCCAGTGATAAGGTAAGTAAAGAAGCAACAACTTGGAATTTGAATTATTCTGCCTCTTCCAGCAACCAACTGCCATATTGCTACGTATAAAATAGCTACTCAATATGCAACATTCATTGACTTTGCTTATTGAAAAGTCCTTTACTCTTAATCACAATTATACAGCTTTGACACAGTTCAGAAAAGTAATACATTCTCATTTCCCTTGTATTAGAAAATCATCTTAATGGTGGTCCTTCATAGTTTCTTCAGCTATGGAAGAATGAGCGATTGATGTCGTGTAAAGCAGTAGCATGGTTTATGTGATAAAAGTCTGGAAAGATACTTATAATGATGTTGTACTTTAAAGGTAGGCATCAATATGAAAGTGGATGTAAGACTACAGATTATATTTCTAAAGAGGGCTGGGACCATGTCTATATCATCAATGCCTAGTGTTGCGCCTCACATAACAGTCACTCAATACATATCTTCCTTTGTCAAATGAATGAATAAATAATTACTTTCCTGTGAGATTGAAATGGTGGTAAGTGGCTGTAATGTTTTGTTTCTTTGTTTTTTAAGATGTTTGTGGATCTGTATAGAAAAATACACACATACATATCAGGGTACTTCATTGCAAACAATAGGACCCATTCTGACTATTTTAAACAAAATAAATTTATTACATGATATGGAATAGCTCACAGAATGTCTGTGGTGGTCAAAAGGTGTGGTGTGGAGGCAAGAAAATCAGGAGCATACCCAAATGACACAATTGGGCGGCTCCAGTGAAGACCACTGCTGCCACTACTAGGTAGGCATAGGACTGAAGCTTTCCTAGCAGGTAGGGGCAAGGGATGTTCCTTTAGGACTTTTGCCACTACTGCCTGCAAAACCCATTCCAGGGAGCACCTCTTTATATCACTATCTTCCAAATTAAAATGTTGCATAGGTGCATCTGAGTGGAAGAGCCTGTATCCCAGTAGCAAGAGGGACTGGAAGAATGTATGCCTGGCTTCTGCCTTAGGAAAGTTGGAGTCAAATATAGGAAATTTCCCATAAGTGAAAGGCCTTTGGAAAGTTACTGAGCTCTATACATCATGATGAACTTTCTTAGTCTTTATAGAGCCTTTAGAAAATAAAGAAAAATTAAAGGAGAATCATTAAATAGAAGAAAATACCACCATATTTAAGGAGGTAATTATTTTCAATGAATGTTTATTAATTCTCAAAAATGGCCAGTCCTAATAGTACAACCTAAAACAAATAGTTTCATTGGTGCAATTGACTTAATCCAAGAGGTTGGACAATGATTTTGAGAGATTTATAAAATAAAGCAAAATCAAATCGGACACAAATGCAGAAACAAATCTGACATTCCTTTAATGTAAATATAATGGTGCAGTGTGTTCTGTCTGGGGGATGGGCCCACTTGTAGCTTTGACTCCGGAGGTGCAAAGGCAATTTATGTAAGCAAAGCATTTGTACCCCTGTAATATTCTGAAATTTTTTTAAAAAAGTAAGTTTGCATATATTAGTAAACTTCTCTATAAATACTCCAGCCTTTATATGCTTATAATTTTTTATTTTGATATAAAATGCACATGCATTAAAATGCATGAATCTTAAGTTTTAGAAAATATAATGGTGATAATGATGATGATAATAATACTAATTATTATTATTGTACATTCTCTGGTTAAACATTTGGTAAAAATCATAACTTCTTACTCTTGCAACATTTTGTTAACAAAGAAAAGTGTCTTAATTATTTGGCAGGTTTGAAGCTGTGATCAGATATTTGCATCTCAATTTGACAAGTTTTACATGCCAAGATCTGCCACCCAAAGGTAGCAAAGAAATGTGGTTGAGTAGCAATTATAGGGATATGTCATCACATCAAGGCCTGGGAAGGAATAACTCATGTATAATTAGCTATATTTTTTGCCCTCTAAGTCTGAGAAATCTATGGAGGAAAGGAAAAAACAAACAAACAAATACTTGGCTCATTCTTATTATTCCAATTCCAAAACAGTTAGATAGGTCATCAACACATACACAAACTTCTCTTTGCAGAATAAGTTTTTAAGGCTGTTCATTATTTTTCCAGGGATTAGATCCATCATCCTGGCTATTTGAGAACAGAAGTGAGCCCACAGAAAATTAGTCATTAGTCATCTTGTATGAATTAAAATGAAAAATGTGTAAATCATCTAATTTTTAGTACATTAAATATTGTACTAAATATCTCGGATCTCTATTCTTATAGAAGAACTTTATTTAGAAGTTTATTTTTATTATTAAACAGTATTGATGATAAACATCCAAAATATTTCTTCTGAACAACATCAGAGCATTTCATAATTTAATCAGTCATATTATCTTGGTGCCTAAGTTATTTAGAAATTTGTAAAGCATTTTGGGAAATTGGGATGAAACATCTCATATTAGCTCCTATTTTTAAAGAGAACATGGATTTTGTTATGACAGAGAAGTTATTTCAGTTCCTAAAATGAAGGATCTAAGACTTTTCTCTACTGTATTTCCTTCATTAGAAGTAGATCTTTGACCTTTTGAACCTGACCAGCCAGTGCGGCCAGAATATTATACCATCCAGTATATTCTCCACCCTGACACCAGAATTATCTTTATATAACTCACATTTTCACATTTTGACATCAAAATATCAGCGGATTCTCCTTGCGGCTTTTCGCATGTTTCCATTTCAGTTTCACAGTTCCATTTCTTGACACCGCAAGATGTGCACTCAACATGTCAGTATACCCAACAATTGTCTGGTCTCTGGAAGGACGACGTTCTTTGGAAGTAATATTCCTTTGCATATGTTATTTCTCTGGCATGCTAATAATAATGATAGTGACAACCATTAATCAAGAATTTTCTATGTAGGGCAGGGCGTTGCAACTCACGCCTGTAATCCTAGCATTTTGGAAAGCCAAGGCACAAGTATCATTAAAGGCCAGGAGTTCAAGACCAGCCTGAGAAACAGATTAAGACCCTGTCTCTAGAAAAAATACAAAAATTAGCCAGTTGTGGTAGTGTGAGCCTGTAGTCCCAGCTCCTTGGGAAGCCTAGGCAAGAGGATCATTTGAGTTCAGGAGTCTGAGGTTGCAGTGAGCTATGATGATGCCACTACACTCTAGGCTGGGCAACAGAGGGAGATCCTGTCTCAAAAATAAAAATAAAAAAAGAATTTTCTATGTAGTACAGACTGCTAAGCACTTCACCCAGATTATATCTTGTGATTTAGTATTTTCTATGAATATTCCTGTTTCACAGATATGAAAACAGAAGCTTAAAGAGAATATGTTAAATAAATGGTTGGAGGGTTTTTCCTACATAGAAGAATAAAATGGGCTTTAATTTTGGAGTGTATACTTACAATCAGAAGCCAAGAAACATTATTGTGATGTATTACTAACATGTATGTTCTCTGGTCTTGAGAAAATTACTTGCCTTCTGTGGGTCTTAGCTTCTGTCATTTTTCCATGTGTGAAATGAAAAAATCCTGTTGCGGATCCTTTGACTTGGAATTCCTGTTACCTGCTTGTTAAATGAAACCGGCAGACTAATGAGGCAATGAGTTTACAGCAGATTTCAAATATCGAATGTAACGTAAATACATGCAACATAAACACATCTGTCTGTTTCACTTTACAAATCCAACCACTGCACTTTAAATGAGTGAGAGTAGAGAGAGACCGGGAGTCGGCAAAACAATTCCTCCTACACCTCTTTGTTGCTGCCATGCAGAAAGAGTTTCTCTTCAAACACACGTGTGTGAAATCTAGCCGTAAGTAGCAGAGGCTGCAGAGAAGGGAAAAAATAAGCTTTTATCAATCACATGCAGCTGAGAAAAATTTCCTCCATGACCTCTTGAAAAATTCTACGCGAATCCATTAGAATTTTCTTTTTGCAACGGTAACCTATATAGCAATTTGAAGCTGTGGTATGACCATATTCAGTGTGAGAAGATACCTTCTGTGAAAGAGATCCTATTGTTAGTTCCCCATGTTACAGACAGGGTACTAGAATTATTAAGCAACAATGATAATAACATGATTGTTGAATGAATGAATGAATGGTGGCTAAATTTGAGCACCTACTATGTGAAAGGTTCTCATCTAAGCACTTAGCATACATTAACTTAACCCTCATCACAGCTCTGTTGAGGTCAATATTATTATTAACTTCATTCTACTGATAAGAACAAGGACACAGAGACGTGTCCTTGTGATCACTCAAGATCACACACTAGAGAGTAGCAGAGCCAGAATTTTAACTCAGGCAGTTTGGGTCCAAGTTTTCCTCTTCAGAATTGAAGAAGACTAAGTGATCTAATTGTCTAACTATATAGAAAAATTGTCATTTTTTTTGAAAGACCAGAAATCAAGCAACCATTAGCAAAGAACTGCATTATCGTCTTTCTGTAAATCAGTTAAAGCATACAACATTGGCTGTTTTGTTTAAATTTCCTGTTTACTTATTTTTCAGTGAATGGGATCCTCTCAGAAAGTCCTGGTTCTGCAACGTCAAATTGTGCGAGCAGAAATTCCTCAAAGAGAGCAGAAATCATGTCGTCATTATCAGATACGGTGATACCACTTTAGTCATTGACAATGAAGCACTAAGATAAATAAATCTGTTTTTTCTTCTCAGCAGAAAAATCCCTTTATTCCAAATGGAATTTGACATGTGACAGACTATAGTAGAGATGAGTGGAAGAACAATGAGAGTGATTAAAAGGCTAAAGAACACAATCTAAAATCTTCCAGTTTCTCTGCCTTAACCTAAGATAAGACATCGAAGCTTGCATTTATAACTAAATAATTATCAAGTGTTCACACAGCCGTAAGTATAATTTTTATGTGGACTTCAATATAACTTATTTAAATGCTTCTATGCGAAATATTTATCCTCATCAAAATGATAATGCTACCAAAAACAGCTGAATATTAACAGAGAATAAGTGAGCAAAGTAAGTTCATTCATTCAATATGAGATATTAAAAAATGTCATATACTCCTGGCATAAAATGAAAGAGTGATACCTCATTGCCCTACTTTCACACATTTTTTAAAATATAAATAAAAATAATACTGTTCAGATTCTGGACATCAAAACACATGCCCCAATTATATGCTGTCTCTAAGAAGCCCATTTAGTTAGTGGTCTATCAGTTTTGGTTATCTTTTCAAAGATTTTTGTAGTTTGTGTTGCCATTGTGTTTCCATTAGAAAAATTTTAGATTTCCATCTTGATTTCATCATTGACTCAAGGAGTATTCAGTAGCAAGTTGTTTAATTTCCATGTATTTGTATAGTTTTGAGAAGTCTTCTTGGTATTGATTTCTAGTTTTATTCCACAGTGTTTTATCTTACAATGGTAAGATTTCAATTTTTCTAAATTTGCTGAAACTGGTTTTGTGACCCAACATATGATCTGTCTTGGAGTATGTTCTATGTGCTGATGAGAATAATGTACATTCTGCAGTTTTGGAGTGGAATGTTCTGTAAATGTCTGTTATGTCCATTTATTTTAGAGTCTCATTTAAGTCCAGTGTTTCTTTGTCAATTTTCTGTCTCAATGATCTGTCCAGTTCTGTTAGTAGAGTGTTAAGGTCCCTAACTATTGTTATGTCCCTGTTTACTTCTTCCTTAGGTCTAGTAATATCTGGGAGCTTCTGTGTTAGGTGCATATACATTTAGGATTGTTATATATTCTTGTTGAATCTACCCCTTTATCATTACATAATGACCATCTTTCTCTCTTTTTTTTTTTTTACTGTTGTTTATTTAAAGTCTATTTTATCTGACATAAGAATAATTAGTCCTTGTGGCTTTTGGTTTCTATTTGTGTAGAATATTTTTTTCCACCCTTTTATGTTGAAACTATGAGAATCTTTATGAAGAAAAGGTCTAGCAGAAGAAAAGAAATAACAAAGATCAGAGCAAAATTAAACAAAACAGAAACAAAAAAAATACAAATTTTATAAATTCAGAACAGACCAATAATGAATAGTGAGATTGAATCAGTAATAAAAATTCTCCCCTCCCCCTTCCCCCAGAAAAACACCCAGGACAAGATGGATTCACAGGCAAATTCTACCAGCCATACAAATAACTGGCACCTATCCTAGGACTGTTCCATAACATGGAGAAAGAGAGAATCCTTCCTACCTCATTCTGTGAAGCCGGTACCACCCTGACACCAAAGCCAGGAAAAGATACAACAATAACAAAAACTACAGACCAATACCCCTTATGAACATAGACACAATAATTCTCAGCAAAATGCTAGCAACTGAATTCAGAGCACATCAAAAAGATGATTTGCCGTAATCAAGTGGGTTTCATCCCAAATATGCAAGGATTGTTCAACATACACAAACCAATGAATATAATTCACCACATAAACAGCATTGTAAACAAAAGCCATATGATCATCTCAATTGATGCAGAAATAGCATTTGATAAAATCCAACACTGCTTCATGATAAAAACCCCCAACAAACGAGGCACAATAGGAGCATATCTAAAAATAATAAAAGTCATATATGACAAACCCATAACTAATATAATACTTAATGGGGAAAAGTTGAAAGCATTCCCTTATGAACTGGAGCAAAACTAGGGTGCCCACTGTCACCACTTCCATTCAACATAGTACTGGAAGTCCTAACCAGAGCAATCAGGCAAGAAAAAGAAATAAAGAGCATCCAAACTAGAAAGGCAGAGGTCAAACTCATCCTTATTTGCTGATGATACGATCTTTTACCTAGACAACCCTAAAGACTCCTTCAAAAGATGCTAGAATTGATAAATAAGTTCAGTAAAGTCTCAAGTTACAAAATTAATATACACAAATCATTAGCATTTACATATAAGTAACACAAATAACAGCCAAGCTGAGTGTGAAATCAAGAACTCAATACTATTTACAATAGCTACAAAGAAAATATGATACCTAGGAACATACTTAACAAAAGAGGTGAAACATCTCTATAAGGAGAACTATAAAACATTGATGGAAAAATCATAGATGACAAAAAGGAATGGAAAAACATCCATGCTCATGGTTTGGGAGATTCAACATTGTCAAAATACCCATAATGCCCAAAGTAATTTATAGATTCAGTGCAATTCCTATAAAAATGACAATGACATTTTTCACAAATCTAGAAAAAATAATCCTAAACTTCATATGGAGCCAAAAAAGAGCTCAAATGGTCAAAGTAATCTTAAGCATAATGAACAAATCTGAAGGCATCACATTATCTGACCTCAAATTATGCTATAAGGTTATAGTCCTAAAAGAGCATGGTACTGTTTTGGTAACTAAAGGTAGACACATAGATCAATGGAACAGAAGACTTACAAATAAAACCATATACCTACAACCAAATGATTTACAACAAAGCAGACAAAAACACACATTGTTGAAAGAAGCCCTATTCAATAAATGGTGCTGGGAAACCTGCATAGCCATATGAAGAACAAAGTTGGATCCTTATCTCTCACTATATACAAAAATTAACCCAAGATAGATTAAAGACTTAAATGTAAGAGCTGAAACCATATCACTTCTGGAATAAAATGTAGAAAAAACTCTTCTGGATATTGGCCTAGGGAAAGAATTTATGACTAAGAACCCAAAAGCAAATACAACAACAGCAAAAATAAATAAATGGGACTTAATTAAACTAAAATGTTTCTGCACAGTAAAGAAAATAATCAACAGAGTAAACGGGCAACCTATAGAATGGGAAAAAATGTTGCTACACATCTGACAAAGGACTAATATCCAGAATCTACAAGGAACTCAAACAAATCAGCAAGAAAAAAAAAGAATATGCATAGCCCCAATAGTAAGTGGGCAAAAGATATGAACAGATTTTTTTCAAAAGAAAATATACAAATGGCTAGCAAACATATGAAACAATGCTCAACATCACTAGTGATCAGGAAAATGCAAATTAAAACCACAGTGAGAAATCACCTTACCTGTCAGAATGGCCATTATTAAAAAAAACAAAAACAAAAACAAAAGGCAATAAATCAGTGCTGGCACAGATGTAAAGAAAAGGGAATGCTTATAAACTGCTAATGGGAATGTAAATTAGTACAATCTTTGTGGAAAACAGTAGGGATTTTCCTCAAAGAACTGAAAGCAGACCTACAATTGGATCCAACAATCCTACCACTCAGTATCTACCCAAGGGAAGAGAAGTCATTTCCTCATAAAGACAGCTGCATCCAAATGTTTATCACAGCACAATTCACAATTACAAAGATATAGAATCAACCTAAGTGCTCACCAACTGATTACTGGATACACACACACACACACACACATACACAATGGAGTTCTACTTAGCTATAAAAAGGAGTGAAATAATGTCTTTTGCAGCAACTAGGATTGAGATGGAGACACTGTATGTATAAGTGTAATTTTCTAAAATTGTATCAATTCATCCATGTAATAAAAAACACTTGTGCTCCCTAAATCTATCAAAATTAAAAGAAAAAGACATTCTGCTTAGGTTTCATGAAATGGAGAGACAGACTCATTTTATGAAGCTCTAGAAGTCAGAATTAAGACCAATGAATGGAAACCACAGAGAATTTTTTTTTTTTGGTATAAAATCATAAGAGACTTTTCAGGAATTAGAGCAGTCTTACGATAGAATGCTGTAAGTCAAGTAGGGATGTGAGCTCCATTGATTGTAAACAATTTTGGAGAATTACTATATTGCATGGCGGTTGATCTGGGTGACTACAAGTCTATTCCAATTCTAAGACTGTGGGGCAAAGGCCTGCACAGAAACCCAAACCATATCCCAGCCTTCTCCAGCACATTTCTCTGACTGAACTCACCTTCCATGTGGCCACATACTACTGTTGCCATTAGTGTTTTCATTTTCCAATCCATGGTTTGAGTAGTCCCTGAAAATAGAGTCTGATTGTATTATTTTCCCACCTCTAGGTGCTGGTGATATTCTGATGCAGTGGTACTTAAACGTTTTACAGATCTTTTTGGCAACGTGATGAAAGCCATGGCCCTCTTCCTAGGAAAATTCACACTCATACATACAGGCATACCTCAGAGATATTGTGAGTTTGGTTCCAGATCATTCCAATAAAGCAAATATCACCATAAAGCAAGCCACACGATATTTTGATTTCCCAGTGCATATAAAAGTTATGATTACATGATTTTAAAATGTACACACTTTAATTAAAAAATACTTCACATTTCAAAATTGCTAGAAGAAAATAATTCAAATGTTCCTAGCCCAAAAAAAGATAAATATTTAAGGTGATAGACATTCCAGTCACTCTAATTTGATTATAGTAATGTATCAAATTATCTCATGTACCTCCAAAATGTGTACATCTATTATGTATCAATTTTTTAAAAAGAAAAAATAAAGTTAAGCATGCAAAAAATGCTTTATTGCTAAAAATGCTGACAATCATCTGAGGCTTTAACTAGTCATAATTTAGTTGTAGGCAGAGAGTCTTGCCCCAGTGTTGATGGCTGTTGACTGATGGAATAGTGGTTGCTGAAGGTTGAGGTGGCTGTGGCAATTTCTTAAAATTAGACAGCCATGAAGTTTCCTGCATCTACTGAATTTTTCTTTCACAAAAGTCTTTTCTGTAGCATATGATGCTCTTTGATAGCATATTACCTAGAGTAGAACTTCTTTCAAAATTGGAATCAATCCTCTCAAACCTTGCATCCTCTTTTCCAACTAAGTTTATGTACTATTCTAATTCTGTTGTTGTCATTTCCATAATGCTCACAGCATTTTCACCAGAAGTAGATTCCATCTTAAGAATCACTTTCTATGCTCATCCATAAGAAGCAACTGCTCACCCTTTCAAGTTTTATCATGAGACTGCAGCAATCCAGTCACATATTCAAGCTCTACTTCTAATTCTAGTTCTTTTGTTATTTCAACTATATCTGCAGTTATTTCCTCCACTGAAGTCTTGACCTCTTCGAAGTCATCCAAGAAGGTTGGAATCGACTTCTTCCAAACTCCTATTAATGTTGATATTTTTTTACTGCCTCCCATGAATCACAAATGACCTTAATGGCATCTAGAATGGTGGATCCTTTCCAGAAGGCTTTCAATTTACTTTGCCCAAATCCATCAAGGAATCACTACCTATAGTAGTTATAGGCTTACCAAATGTATTTCTTAAATAATACAATTTGAAAGTCAAAATTACTCCTTGATCTATTAGAGCTGCAGAATGAATGTTGTGCTAGCAGGCATGAAAACAACATTAATCTCCTTGGACATCTTCATCAGAGCTCTTGGGTGGCCAGCTGCATTGTCAGTGAGCAGTGATATTTGAAAGAAATCCTTTTATTCTGAGCAGTAGGTCTCAACAGTGGGCTCAAGATACTCAGTAAACCATGCTGTAAACAGATACGCTGTCATCCAGGCTTTGTTGTTCCATTTTTAGAGCAAAGGAAAAGTAAATGTAGCATAATTCTTAAGGGCCCTAGGACTTTTGGAATGGTAAATGATCATTGGCTTTGACTTAAAGTCATCAGCTGCATCAGCCCCTAATAAGAGAGTCAGCTTGTCCTTTGAAGCTTAAAAGCCAGGCATTGACTTTTTCTCTCTAGCTATAAAACTCCTAGTTATAGTCCTAGTTACAGTGCTAGCTATAAAAGTCCTAGATGGCATGTTCTTCCAACAGAAGACTATTTTGCTGACATTTAAAGTCTGTTGTTTAGTGTAGCTACCTTCATCAATGATCTTAGCTAGATCTAGCTAACTTACCATAGCTTTTACATCAGCACTTGCTACCTCACCTTGCTCTTTTATGTTATGGAGATGGCTTCTTTCCGTAATCCTCATGAGCCAACTTCAGGTAGCTTCCAGCTTTTCTTCTGCAGCTTCCTCGTTTCTCTCAGCCTTCACAGAAATGAAGAGTTACGCTTTGGATTAAAGGAATATCATAGCTTGTTTGATCTTCTAACTAGATCATTAAAACTTTCTTCATATCAGCAATTAAGCATTTTACTTTCTTATTATTTGTGTGTTCACTGGAGTAGTACTTGCGATTGCCTTCAAGAACTTTTTCTTTACATTCACAGCTTGGCTACCTGTTTGGCACAAGAAGCCTAAATTTTAACCTATCTAAGCTATCGACATACCTTCCCACTAAGCTTAATAATTTCTAGCTTTTGACATAAAGTGAGATATATATAACTCTACCTTTCACTGGAACAATTAGAGGTATTGCAGAATTATTGATTTGCCTAATTTCAATATTGCTGTATCTCAGGTATAGGGGGGTTTGAGAAGAAGGAGAGAGATGGGGGAACACTGCTGGTCAGTGAAGAAATAGGGACACACACAACATTTGTCAATTAAGTTTGCTGTTTTATAGTGAGTGGGCACAGTTCATGGTGCCCCAAAACAATTATAATAGTAACATCAAAAATCAGTGATCACAGATCATTGTAACAAATATAATAATAATAACAAAGTTTACAATATTGTAAGAATTACTAAAATGTGACACAGAGACACAAGTGAGTACGTGCTGTTGGAAAAATTGTGCTCATAGACTAAATAAAAATTTTTATTTTTTTAATTATGGGCTGAAGCAGGATTGTCACAAACCTTCAATTTGTAAAAAAAAAAAAAAATAGTATCTGTGAAGCATAATAAGGTGAAGTGCAATAAATGAGGTATGCTTGTATGCACAAAGTTTTTCACAGAATTTCAAAATTCATCCACTGACTTCTTTCCAGGGATTAATGCACCACTGTTATAGAGCCCTTTGATTAAGGACTTTATTTAGAAATTGAGCAGACTGCATATCTACCCAATCTTTAGACTGTAAAGGAAATCAGGAGCCCACCAAAATACTCAACATTGTCTATGATATATACTCAAATATCCAGGGAAAATCAGGTTATAAGTGAACTACTGTTCCTAAAAGAAGAATAACCACTGGGGAACACTAAAATTCATTTCACCAAAGTTAACATTATCCTTATAAATTTAGCCTTTTTAAAAACACTTATGAGCACATAAGTGGGAGTAATGGTGTAATCTATTTTGATTTATGGCTCCTAGAATTGATACTCCACATTTTTCTTTCCAGAATATTGATAACTAACTGACTTCATAGAGAAGTCCAATCCTCTTAAACCAGATGGATTTTCATTGCCTTAGTACACTTTTCCTCCTCTGCTTTGATGTCGTACTTACTGTAGGGTCAGAATGCTAATGGTATACACAGGTATATATACACACACGAGGGGCTTATAGACAGCAGGCTTTAATGACCAGTGTGTACCCAGATAATTTGGCCTCATGATTAAAATCAGACATTTAAAAGTTATTTCCAACCTGAGGCCATGTGCTTGCCTTTCACCTCTCCTCATCAATGCAGAGCCACAGTTTGCAAAAGATCCTATTTCTTTGATTTTATTTTGTGGTTTCAAAGGTAGGAAAGAATTCCACCTAGTTTGAAATTACAGCCAACTGTAGGTAAAGAATGTTACTGTGTGTGCCTTGGTCCACTAGAGCCAAGCATAATATAAGGAACTAGCCCAAGACATTAAAATGTCTGCACCAATTGTGGTCATTGTGTCTGGGTTCAGGACTCATTAGTGAACGATCTTTGTTGATGGATCTTTGTGTGTGGGCTTGTGTCTCCAGTGAGGACCCTCAAGCGAGTGAATGGGCTGGCCCTGTCAGAAGGTTTGAAGCAGGCTCTGAATCTGAGATCAAGTTCTGAAACTGAGCTCCAAACTTGATGGAGCAATTGCCTCCATTTACTGTCAGTTCATGCAACTCCAGAAAGGGGAAAGGCTTGAACGGAACGGGTAGGTAAGGAAGAGGAGTAAAACATTCCCCTGTGCCTGGGAATGCGTGAATCTCAAGATCCTGGTTCTGAGTTGCTGGTTCTTAGAAGTCGATGATTTATAAAAATCAGGTGGTGACCCATTCATTGACCAGGAAATCAATTTAGTGAGTCACAACCATCCTTCATAAAAAAAAAAACTCAAAATAAATAGAATAGAAAAAGAATCAAAGTGCATCTCAGGTAGTAAGAGTAGGAATGTTTTACAGAAGACTTATTTCAATTACGTTTGTGTTTACATTTGAATGTGTGCTTGATTGTAATGTAAAATTTATTTTTTATTGTGGGCCGATGGTCAAAAAATTTTGAAAGCCATTGTTTAGGTGACCCTGAGGCTCAATGAGAAGAGCAATGTCTCTTTTTCTCCATATCTTATGGCCCTTGCTGGTATAAACAGGAGAATAGAGTCACTCATTCTGCAGTTATGTTGGTTCTTTTCCAGGAAGCTACTCCTAAATTAAATAAGTTCCAATGAACATCTGTACCCCCTTTTCTCCTTCTTTCCCTGAGATTACTTCTGTGGATTAAAACCCAGTCTTCACACCAGGCCCCCGTCTGCCTGCTACAGTTTTTCCTCCCTCCCTCTTTCCTTCCCTTCCTTCTTCTCCACCTTCCTTCCTTGCTTCCTTTCTCTGTTGAAGGACTGGAATGAATATTTCAGAGTCAGGAAGGTTTAGTGGTCAAGGCGAACTGTGGTTGGAAGCTGAAATTGTAGCAAATAAGCAATTAAGGTGGATACAATGTCCCCAAACACCTTCCACAAATACTCCCATCCTGGGGCAGGCCCTCATCACCTCACACCTTGATTATTGCCACAGCTCCTAGTTTGCTCCCCGACTCCAGTCCTTCCTCACACTATCCATCCTGCCCACATATGCCAAATTAATGCTTCCAATGTATTGTTTTCATCAGGCATTTTTTCCTACTCACAATGACCTACGGCTGCCATCACTTACAGGTCAAATCTGAGCTCTACCACACGCCATTCTGGACCCTCCGCAGTCTTGCTGCCATCTATCTGGCCACACTTATCTCTACTTGAAGCCAACTCATGCCCCCTCATCCTCCCACTATGTTGCATGATATTTTTCATTCACTCTTCATATTTCAGCTTACACCGATTCCTCCTCAATTTGAACACATATAAAGTTATCTTTATCATTTCTTTGAAATCGTTCCACGTATTCTCATCATTGTTAATTTACTATGTCATATTAATATATCTGATCTCCTCAAGTTACTCCAAGGCAAGTTAATCAGGGGTGCAATCTCCTGCCGTGCCCCTATGGCCTGTCATGGTGCTATCTAATATTTACCTATTAAAACATTAGCTAACATTCATTAAGAATTACCAAAAACTGTGATAATTGTGCATTATTTAATTTTCCAATATGCATTTTTATGCCTTCTGTACAGATGATGAAATGAAGGAAAGACAAGAAGAGCCATCAAATCAAACAAGAGCTGTCTGTCTCATTGGAGTTCTTAAATATTTTCAAGGTTTACAGAGTCCTTCAAGAATTGATAAAAGCTATGGAACTTTTTTCCAGAAAAATGTACCTATTGCACACTAAATGTCTGCAGACAATTTTGGGGGACATGGATCTCTGAGATTCATCAATGGGTCTATAGTGCCCATGAATCCATGTTAGGAATTCCTGTAACAAACATTATGTGATAAGACATTCAAATAAAAGGTTTCTACAGTAGCATCCAAAATCAACTCCCATTAAACAAGCAAATTTATACAATATTATCCTAGACAGTGAAGAGTTGGTATAATGTCAATGGGAAATATGAGTGTGCATGTGTGTGTGTGTGTGCTGTGTGCATCTTATTTATAAACACATGCTAACCAGTCTTCTTTAGTTTCAGCTTTATCCCTATTATTAAAATGTCAACTCTTATGAGGTGGATAGACTTATAGGGGGATTATTATTTCTCCCAATTGGTCAATGAAGAAGCTAAAGTCAGAGAAGTTATTTGATCAACCTAAGGTTACATAGTTGACTCAGTTTTCTGCCCCTTCACTAAAGCTCATTAAAAATCGGTGTGCCCCATAGAGGAACCAGAACTACTAAAGGTAGATTATTGAACCAGGACTAAGTTGAAAGCAAAGAAATTGGAATTCAATGTTAAAAACCATTAACAATGAGCAGTAACAATGGTGCCTTAACAATAATTCCAGATGCCTGGACTTCATACTTTCACCTGCAGGTGATGCCTGTCAATATCTGCAACCCATATGGGATAGCAAAAGTGCTTTTTGAGAAGGTGTAATGGCTGTTACGATACCTATATGTGCTAAGTAAGTCCATAAATGTCAATGTGTCTCTCAATGTAACCTAGGCTTTCAGGTCAAAAATCACCTGGTTTATTCCACATTTGCATTCTGGTGTAATAAGTGTATTTAACCACCTGGAAAAAAAATGAATATCAGCAGTAGTCTATTTATAGCACACTTTTGGACTTTCAAAGTCTCTCTGTTTCCAGAACCCCTTACATTTTCTGCCCCATGAATTCTTAATGAGTTCCAGTTGAAAGTGCTATAGTTCCATATTCAGGGTACTACAGGGGACGAGGGAGGGAGTGGGGGGAGGAGAGAGAGAGAGAACCTGAAAAATATGTTTCCCTCAATGACTAGAACTTCTAGCTGATATAACCTACCCTTTTTTTTTTTTTTTTTTTTTTTTTGCCTCTTGGCAAATGTTGGCAAATATGTTAGCAGTTGGACAGGCC
>CAUYRT010058591.1:137500-172102 GCA_963574885.1 Lepilemur ruficaudatus | reverse complement strand
AAATAGAAAGAAATTAATTGGACAACTAAAAATATATGTAAAAAATTAGCCGGGCATGGTGGCGCATGCCTGTAGTCCCAGCTACTCGGGAGGCTGAGGCAGAAGGATCGCTTGAGCCCAGGAGTTGGAGGTTGCTGTGAGCTAGGCTGATGCCACGGCACTCCATAGCCCAGGCAACAGAGTGAGACTCTTTCTCAAAAAAAAAAAAAAAAAAAAAAAATTGTGAGCCAATAGTTTAGAAGGGCCTGCTACCATCTTGGTGCTTTTTGGATGAGTCTATTAAGAGAGGCTCCCGTGGCTAAGTCAGTCCGAGTGATGCAAACCTCTGCTACTAGAAAAAGCTCTTGTGGATGCGACAAGTTATTTTATTGCTTCATATGATTTTAGTTAGAAAATTTTGAAAACCATTTCTTATGAACAGAGTAGACTTAACTTTGGCAGCCCAAAGTGGATGAAGCTCTTCATGTTTATTAGGCAAAAGAAAAAACGTTGCGTTCTGTCTCCACTTTGATGATAAAAGACAGTCTTCCTGCCACAACTATTTTGTGAAAATAAAGTTGAATGCCTAAACAGACAACGGAGAACGCTCACAGGTAAGGTTGATGAACCATGACTAACCTTGTCTCTGTGCATTTTAGCACATCTTCCCAAGATGACCTAATGTTCATGCTGCCCCAGTTAAGTCTGAAATTAACCTTGGCGATGCCATTTCCTGTGTGGCGCCTGCCTTTGAGTGGTGTCATTGTCACACAGTGATTTGGTTCACTAGTTCACGGTGTTCATTTGGACAAGTTACCACTAATGTGTCTATGCTTCAGTATCCTCAACTGTGAAGGAGAAATGACCCTGTTAACAGCATGCTTCCCTGAGGTGCTGTGATGGACAGCCAATACAATTATTGTGGAACATTTTACCTGATGCAAAAAAAGGAGTTTTTATGGGAAAGTTATCTGACCTTCTCCCTGGCAATACATAATGGTTCAGAGAGCTTGTGTATTGCTTTATGAAAACATTTATTTAGAAAGTACCTTGACAACCTTAAATATGCAGTGTTTTACAGCATAAAATATTAAGATTACTTTTATTATTTTTGCCAATTATTATTATTATACTTGCTGCTGGAAAAATGTGAAGGAAGACTCACAGTTGTAGGAAGCATAGGATTTTCAAAAGTGTAATGAACCAGCTGAGCCGTAACACAGATTATGGTTCTCCCATTAGCTCAAACATCCTGAAATCTCTACAGATGCTTATAATAGATGTGGGAATAATAGCTAAGAATCTTCTTATCCACAAAAGAATAAAAGACAATTAAATGCAAGCTATGAATTTGATTTCAGACAAGGATGCCTTAGGTAGCTTGGTTAGATCCCAATAACCTTACTGAAATAGCAATGCGATGCCATTGTCCAAAGTATAGTAAGACTTGGATTAACTAGAAAATAGCTAAATTGAAATCTCAATTAAGTGGACTCACCCAACCCCCTTTAGAGAAAAATAAATGCATAATTATTTCTAAAAAAGTAAAAGCAAGAATTTAGGGGAAAAATGAAGTGAATAAGTAAACAAATCTAAGTTCTAGAAGCCCTGGAAGGAAAGCCACGGGATGATGATGAAAAACTGATGCTAAATCAGAATTCTGAGAACTGCACTCTCCATGAGGCACTGTGCTAGATGTGCCACAGACATTATCGCTCATTCTTACAAGAACACTTTTAGAGTATAATGCCAATTATATAGATGAGAATACTAAAATTCAAAGAGCTTAAAACTTATTTATGGTCATTGGTAAGTTACTGAGTTGGGGCTCAAACCCAGGTCCATCTAACTCCATAGCTTGGGTGCTCCCCACAACAGGAGTAGCATGCCCCGTTGGAGCTCTAGTCCTTAGGAAGCTGATGTGAACTACAAGAAAAATAACTTTCCTACTCAGGCATATTAGTTTAAACAGAATTAATGAGTTTTCTGTTGTTCTTTTTGTTAGGACACGTGAGAAAGTTTCATAATATCCTTTGTAACATTATAAAAGGTGGTTATAATAGGCAACCTTACTGAAACATAATTAATCATGGAATGCTTTTTTGGAAGGAACAGGGAGAAGGTCCTATGCAGAACCAGCATTCTATGAAATATGTCACTCTGTGCATTTCTACCTGCTCTTGCAAACTAAATCACACATTCATAGTGATGAATCTGAACACTGCAAGAATCAATATTTATAAAAATGTTATTAAAACATATTTTCTATAATGTACTTACTAAGAAGGGGAAAGACTCTTATGTATCTAGGAAAGATTTTTAATAATTTTTTTTAAAAAAGACTTCTCTAGTTAACCAGAAAATATGGTTAACTAGAAGGCAGCATGCTTTGACTATTTTGACTAGCAGGCTATATTGAGCAAACTCAGTACTCCCATTATATCAAGAATTATTCTGGCTTAATTTAAAATTTAGTGTGAGGCAGTGGCAGACCCCCATATGGTCAGTTTTTAAAAAATAAGCTTTATTACAATATAAATAATGTATGATAACTTTTATGAATTTAGGTGTGCAATTTGATGAGTTTTGAAAAATGTACAGTCATGTGTATACCACTGCAACGTAGGTATAGAACATCTAAATCATCTCCAAACATGTCATCATGCCCTCTGCAGAGAAACTTCTTTCTTCATCCCTGCCACTGTCAAACATTGATCTGCTCTCTTTTACTGTAGTTGTTTTCTAGAATTTCATATAAATGGAATCATATAGCATGTAGTCTTTGATCTAGCTTCTCATCCTTAGCATAATGCTTTTGAGATTCACCGTGCTTTTGTGTGTCTCTGTAGTTCATTTCTCTTTTACTTCCTGAATGGCATTTCATCGTATAAACATACCATGAATGTTGTGTCTATTTACCCATCCATGGCCATTGGATTGTTTCTAGAATTTGGCTATTATAAATAAAGTTGCTGTGACAATTCATGTATTTGTCTTTGTATGGATATATTAATGTATTTTTATTTATTTCTCATCAAATATCTAGAAGTTATTTGGGGTCCTTTTATTAATAATACTCTCAAATAGTACTTTTAAACTGATACCCTGCTGAAGACTCGACTGGGTTTCCTGGTGAGCTCTCTTTCTTCTGGCTGATGGAACTAGAAACTATAAACTATCCCCAGCCTTGTATGAATTGAAGATATGCTTTGGCATACTGCTTTCCAGTGGCTCTCCTCTCAACTTTGTGGGTGTTTCCTCTTATGTGCCCACATCCTCATTTAGCACAAAGTGTAAGGGGATCTCCCCGCCATAGCTCTCCAGTGCCGTCTTTGCATGCAGCTCCCTCTTCTCTCATATTCTGACCTGTCAATCTAGATGACTCTGCCTTCATAAACTCTGATCTCTGCATCCCCAACTCACGAGACTGCTGAGTTATGTTCAGCTCCTCTTACCCTGTGGTACAGCCTGGAAATGGCCTCCAGACAGTAAACCGGTGTAATTGTGGGGATTACTTTGTTTACTTTCTCTCACGTCCACAGTCTTCTTCTTCCTTACGTCTCATGTCTTGTTGTTTATGGTGAGTAAAGAATTACCCTGACAGTTGATCCTTCATGGCAGAAATGTAAATCCATGTGTTAGTTTTTAATTAACTATGATAATAGGGTGGAGAAATGAGTTGGACCATAAAAAATTATGTCTATAAAATAAATATGTACCAAGAAATGTGCAGAAGCATTGCATTTACTTCCTGATTATACCATTGAATGCTGGGTAATTTGTAGGGAGAAGTATTCCCAAAGCATTCTGGGTAGGAATAAAATGAGTGCCATAATTAATTTAAAAATTAGTTATTTTTATTAATATTATGTTAATAATAGCTTGTAACATATACATGCTAGTAGTACCCTACATTTTGTATGCATTGCCCTGCCAATCTTCACCTCATTGTAATCTTGATCTTCAGTTTGCAGATCACAAGCTAGCAGATAGTTGAAACAATGGAATTAATCAATTAACTCAATCCATAAATATTTACTAAGTATTTAGTCTGTGCCAGGCACTGGGTTGAGTTAAATATATACAGATTAAAAAAATAACTCTTGCCCTCAAGAAATTCAAATCTTTCAGGAAAACATTCAAAACAATATAGGAAAGGAAATTGATGAATTTACAGAGGATAGCTATCCAATCTAGACCTGGGGAAGAGAGGAGGTTAGGGAAGGATACCTAGAGGAAGTAACATCTAAATAATTTGGGGAAATGAATAGAAGTTAGATAAAGAAATAGAAAAAAAAAAAAAAGCATTCCAAGCCAAAGGAGCTCCACTCCATGGCACCTTCTCAGCCGTCTTCAGTGTGGCTTCCAATCTGTTTCTCTCCTTGTCATACTACAAGAATAAGAAATTCTTCAGTCCTAATGTCTCCCCAACTGGGCTAATAATACAAAAATTTGATTCATTACTCACTCGCTCTCCCTTTCTTTTTTAAAAGAATAGTATTCATTTCACACAGATTTGAATACTTAAATGACAGGGCTGCCATATTATATTTTACTGGTATTTTTTTCTCCCAGTAATAATGTTATGCTTTTTTCCAAGTTTCTGTTCAGGTTTAATAATTTTTATGATCCAATTTCATAAAGGTTCTTGAGTTCTCTTTTGACACCTGGCATTGTGCTAAGTGCTACAGGGGATACAAATATGATTAAAATGCATTACCTTTCCCTAAAGCACTGATAATACAGCAAGATGTCTTAAACAAGTACACGACTGGTTATACGACAAGCAAAGGTGAATCTGTTAAGAAAAACACAATGTTCAAAAGGGAGTTCAGAAGAGGGAGACACGAAAACTTTTAGAAAAGATCTAAAAAGGCTTATTTTTTTTTCAATTTTTATTTCAGAATATTATGGGGGTCCAAATTTTTGGTTACATGAACTGCTTTTGCACTGCTTAAGACAAAGCTATAAGTGAGCTCATCACCCAGATAGTGTACATTGTACCCATTAGGTATGATTTCACCCATCCCTGCTTCCCCCCTCCTTCCTGCTTGATTTCCATTGAGTTTTATTTCCATCTGTGAATATGAGTGCTGTTCACTTAGTTCCAATTTAATAGTGAGTACATGTGGTGTTTTTTTTTCCATTCTTTGGACACATCACTTAGGATAATGGTCTCCAGTTCCATCCAGATTGTTAAAAACGATATTAATTCATTTTTTTTATGGCTGAGTAGTATCCCATGGTATACATATACCACATTTTATTAATCCACCCATGAATTGATGGGCAATTGGGTTGATTCCACATCTTTGCAATTGTGAATTGTGCTGTAATAAACATTTGAGTGCAAGTATCTTTTTGATAAAATTACTTTTTTTCCTTTGGGTAAATACCCAGTAGTAGGATTGCTGGATCAAATGGTAGGTCTACTTTTAGTTCTTTGAAGAATCTCCATACTACTTTCCATAGAGGTTGTACTAGTTTTCAGTATCACCAACAGTATATAAGGGTTCCTCTCTCTCCACAGTCATATCAGCATCTATTGTTTTGGGACTTTTTGATAAAAGCCATTCTCACTGGGATTAATTGCTATCTCATTGTGGTTTTGATTTTCATTTCCCTGATGATTAATGATGCTGAGCATATTTTCATATATTTATTGGTCATTAGTCTATCTTGTTTTGAAAAGTTTCTGTTCATGTCTTTTGCCCACATTTTAATGGGGTTGTTTGATTTATTCTTGCTGATTTGCTTGAGTTTTTGTAGATTCTGGTTATTAGCCCTTTATCAGATGTATATTATAGCATGTGAATATTTTCTCCCATTGTGTAGGTTATCTATTCTCTCTGTTGATTGTTTCTTTGGCTGTGCAGAAGCTTTTTAATTTAATCAAGTCCCATTCATTTATTTTTCGAACTCCTGACCTTGAGTAATCCGCCCGCCTCGGCCTCCCAGAGTGCTAGGATTACAGGCGTGAGCCACCGCGCCTGGCCTCATTCATTTATTTTTGTTGTTGCTGTCATTGCCATTAAGATCTTCTTCATAAATTCTTTACTTAGTCCAATATCTAGAGGAAATTTTCCAACATTTTCTTCTAGAATTCTTATGGTTTCATGCTTTAGATTTAAGTCTGTTATCCTTTCTGATTTAATTTTAGTGAGTGGAGAGAGAGACAGATCCTGTTTCAATCTTCTACACATGGCTATCCAATTTTCCCAGCACCATTTTTTGAATAGGGATTCTTTTCCTCAGTGTATATTCTTGAAAACCCATAAAGGTCTTCAAATGGAGCAGAGAAGACCTTTATGAGCTTTGATGAATGGGAAATTTTGATGGGCAGAGACAAAGGGAGAACATTCAATTATGGTAAAGTATGTAAGGTTACACATGGGGCATAGATTACATATGGAAAGGTAGTGGAGATAAGACCAGAAAAGTACCACATTTTAGAACCTTGAAATCTGAGCTAAGAACTCAGTGTGTATTTTGGTAGACAATAGAAGACCAGGGGTTATCTAAAACCCATGAAAAGAGTGGATTTTAGGAAAATTGTTTTGGCTATAGAATATATGTTATATTGAAATTGGAAAAGACACATAGAACATGATGGAAGCTGGAAGACCAAGGAGATGCTAGTACAAATTCCTAAATGAGAAATAAAGGAGACTGCACAAGAGACTGCACAAGGTTATGGGGATGAGAGAAAGGAGCCAGCCTAGCTATGAAGGGATTTCCAAGGTCCAGATGGAGGTAGACTGTCATGTATAGGAGAAGGAAGAACAGGGCAGGACTGTGAGACAGGTGTGCTGAACAAATGCTGACTCCATTTATGGGAAAAGGAAGTCTAGAGAAACTGGCATTTGGAGGCCTAAAAGAGTTAGTAGGACATCAAGATGGAGAGATACAACAAATCATTGGGAATGTGGCACTGGAACTTTGCAGAAACACTAAGCCTTGAAAATAAAATAGATGAGATTCTCAGAGGCAAGAATAGAGAGAAGAAAAATAAATCTACCAAGTACTTGATAACTGTTTCATCAATTGTTAGACAATGTTTAACATTCTTGATTTTTCCTAATTTCAAAGCTTCCTGTAATATAGAAACTATTTTCTTACTGTTGATAAAGTATATAAATGTGAGCTTTCAGTCCTTTATTTTAAGTGATTGCTAGCTGATCTACATTAAAACTGTTGTTTGATATAGCCTAGTGGGAAAAGTTTAAAAGGCTTTGGTTCAGTTGTTCTGGGGTTGTAAATGTACTGAGCCTATGAGCCTGGGTTTTCATCCATCCTATGAAGTGCTAATACCTAGGATTTTTGGTATGATTAAATGAGATAAGGGTTTTAAAGAATTTAGCATATTGCTTGTAGCATAGCAAGAGTTCAACTATTATGTATTGTAAAATAGTAAACAAATGTCCTTGATTCCTTATAAGCCTGGAAAAATAAGAAGATATCTTAAACTTACTAGGATATTCTTAGGAAAAACAAAACAACACTCTTGAAATAAAACCTGCAAGAAATCTTAGTTGAAAATAAGTCATTAACAAGAGCTACTGAACAATTTCCTAAGTCTTTTTAAGGAATAACATTGATCACCAACTGCTCTCATTATGTGCTAGTCTTCCTGGGGGTTTCAGATAGCCCTGTACTTTCTAGAACTTTATTTTTTTTGTGGATATTATAAAAACCTGTTCACTTAGAGTAATGAAATGATTTGGGTCATTGGATGATTATATTGTAAAAGAAGATCAAATTTTTTGCTATAAGATACTGTTCAAGATTATTTGGAGAGATGGTTTTAAAAATAAAAAGTGACTCTTTCACCATTTTTTGTCTTGTTGTTATTTATAAGATCCTGCACATTTTGATTATCAATCTTAGTATAAAATGTATTTAAAGAGGTAGATGTGTATGTATGTGTGTGTGTGTATATAAATGGAATTTTTCTGAACAAAAAGTATCTTGTCATACATGTAATCTTGAGTGCTGCTGTTGTCATAGAAAATTACTGAACAAATATCAGTGCAGTCTACGTTTGGGAGAATAAACATTAAATGTTCTCTCAAAGTGTTTTCCAATTATCAGTTAATATATTTAAAGCAAGGACATCATCATTTCCAACACACACACACACACACCAAGTTTTGTTCAGAGGTTAAGAAAAAAATGACATACATAACAACCAAAAGACAGGTTGCCTTCAAAAAGTGATTCATGACATTGGAGAATGTATAATTGATGTGTGTAGTTGTCTGGATAGTAAAATAACAATGCCATCCATTAGAGATGAGAGCTCTAACAACTCAGGCAGGGAGGCAGTATGTATTTTATAGGTCATCTGGGTTCCATTTGGATCTACAGGTTGGTATTCCTTCTCCATACTTGAAGGCATTTAATGGATTATTATAAAAGGAAAAAGATGGTATGCAATAATGGTTTAAATTGAAGCTCTGTGTGTATATCACCACTGTGTGGCTCCTAAATGAGAGCTTCATTTTTAAAATTCTCATATGGCATGCATGAAAGTTTGCCAGCACATGAAGGAATCAAAACAATGAATTCAGCAGCAGGAAAGAAGGACAGAGTGCCAGGGAGAAGTGGGATTTCTTTCTTTCTTCCTATCTGTCTTTTGGCATCCATGATTATAAATAGCTAAATTTCATCAGAAATGAAATCACAGATAGTTCTGAACTTCAAATCAGCAGTAATTGAGCAGTGCTTTTAGAAAACACATTGATTCAGACAATGGGGTATAAGGACGAAGCTTGAAACCACCAGAAAACAAGCTGGGGATGGGGTGGGGGGAAAGATTTTGACAGTTATTGTGGGTGAAAATCAAACCAAACAGGAAGTCATCTGGAAAATCCCTCCTCCTTTCTGAAATTGAAATAAGCTGCAGGGTGGAGACTCTTTTTTGCATTGTTAGCCATGAGTGTAAAAGTTTATTTCTGCTTTTAATGAGTAGTATTTTAGAAATGTAATGAAAGATAATTTTACTGGATTTCCCTGAAGAAAAGCCTTAGCTCAATTATATAGGCAGTCCCAGTCATTCTAGTATAATACACATAATATATATGCATAGATATGGGTGTTTCTAGTTAAAATAAAATGCAATGGAATTTGAATAATCAGAAGGCAATGAGAGCAAAGGAGGTGAATCAGGAATAATGAGGTATTATTAAGATACTTTCAGCTTATGGTGCTATATGTCCTAAAATTAGGCTCTCTTCACGT
Source organism: Lepilemur ruficaudatus (assembly GCA_963574885.1). Taxonomy (NCBI): domain Eukaryota; kingdom Metazoa; phylum Chordata; class Mammalia; order Primates; family Lepilemuridae; genus Lepilemur; species Lepilemur ruficaudatus. The sequence continues at coordinate 162,883 of CAUYRT010058591.1, read as the reverse complement.
TAGCCTCAAAGGGATTGTCATTTCTACAAAAAAACTTACTTTGCTGGGATTTGAAAGTAGATGGCTGGGGTATAGGAAGGAGAGTGAAATATAATTAATAATTTCCTTAGTTCATATATCAACCAAGCTCCACACAAAATATCCTCTGTTAAACTGTAGGTGGCACATTTAGTATTTAGCAATAATGGGTTAGTAATTTAGTGCTTAAGACCAAAACACGGAAGGCCAGTTCTCCATCTTCTAAGTAAGTATACCCATTTTATAGGCATAATTAGTCAAATTTAGATGATTCTTGGTGGAAGAGCTTGTCATTTTTTTCCTTGAGTGTGATATTCATGAATGATTTTTTTTCAAAAAGCATTTAGTGATCTTATACTCTAAGCTAAGCACTATACCAAGCACTGAAAATACAGAGATGAATGAGATAAAATTCCTATATTATCCTCAAGGGATTCAGGGGCTATGGAGGAGTAACGTGCTTAATACAATATTATTGGGAAAAGTGATTCTATGAACAAGGTGTTGTAGGAGCATAAAAGAGTGGCTTGCTCACTGTGCCAGGGTCTCCTATAAATGTTGTGAAGTTCTGAGGGCTGGATCTTGAAGGGGGAGTAGTGATCCACCAAGTGGAAAGGTAGAGACAAGACATTACAGATAGCAGAAAGCACAGAACACACACACACGCCTGGTGTGAGGGTGCATGGGACACACTTGGAATAGCAAGTGGTTCAGAGAATCTAGGGTTTAAGGTGCCTGCAGACTGCTTCGGGGAGTGAGGCAAAGCATGAGGCTAGAGAAGCAAGTGGAGATGGAGTGCTTGTCTTAGTCCATTTAGTGTTGCTGTAACAGAATACCTGAGGATGAGTCATTTATAAGGAAAACAGGTTTATTTGGCTCATTATTCTAGTGGCTGGAAAGTCCAAGAGCGTGGCACTGGCATCGGCTAGGCTTCTGGCTGGGACTTCATGCTGCATTACAACATGGCAGAGAAGCAGAAGGGCAAGTGGGCACACGCAAAGAAGATGAAACACAAGAGACAATTAGGTTTTAACATATGAATTTTAGGAGACAACAAACATTTAGGCCATAGCAGAAGCTCAGAAAAACTTTGTCCAAACCCCTCTATTGGCTTGCCCTTGAGTACCTATCTTCTAGTAGGATAGATGCTTAGAATCTATGTCATCTTAACTGCATCCTGCACCATTCCCCTTGCTGAAAACATCAGGAAATTCCTATAGCACCTCTGTCAAGCATGAAGGACAAGGATTCTACATTGCTCAGAGAGAGCAAGACTATCCTTCCCTGTACCACATGGCCAGCTGTCTAAGCTTAGAAACAGAAGAAATTTGACACACACCATGCCTGGGACAGATAGGCTCTGAGAAGTGGATGAATCAATGGCTCTTTCATGATTGTTTTGTCTTTAATTATGTGTCATTTAATAGCACACTCACTGGGGGAAGTATTATATCTTACAGAAAGCTGTCCATTTTCTTTTTATGGAAACTGTTTAAAGCAGGTACAAGTTCTTAGCCCTTATTTGAAATGTATGGAACCAGAATAGTCTAGGAATTAAATTTGATTTTTTTTCCATATTATCAGTTATATTACATAATGTCATGTGTTATGGTATGTGATACCCCCAGTAGGGTCTGAGGTAGCACCAATTATCAAATGCATTAATATCTCTGTGGAGAAACGTATGAATATTGACTCTTAAGTGGGATAAACAAGACTATAAATAGCTTCCTCTCAATTAAGGTCAGGTTTTAATGTCAATAGAATTTAAGCCAAATTTATTTAAAATCTTGGTTTTAAATCTTTGAGGATTTAGAGATTACAGACAAAGAATTGTGGACCTGTATTTCACTCTCCTATGTAGTGAGCCTGAAGAATTTTTTGACCAGTGGAACAGAAAGTTGTCTAAATCAACCTAATCTTTGGAAATTCCCTTGAGCTGGAAATTTTGATAGGGATATATAACTACATACCTGCCTGAAGGGTCCCATTAACCAATACCAGAAGTTTAGGGATGCAAATCTACTGGAACCTGGGTGTGAATTCTATGGCTATGTTCTTCCCCAACAAGTTAGAGATAACTATATATCTGGACATTTTGCTCTTTACTCAAATTTCCTGAAGTGTTCTGGGTCAGGAGGTAATTAGGGGTAATTCATCAAAACCTTTAGGTGAAATTGTCATAAGAGCTAGAGCAAGATCAATGTTTATATAGGAAATAATTCCATGGGAAGAAAAGAGAAATGAGTATTGGAGAGGTACAAATAATAGTAATAAATAGAATAGAAATATTGCTCTATGAAAAATTGATGAGTCAAATGGGAATAAATGAAGACTCATTGATTAATCATGTCTAATTTAATTTGGCATCTAAACATTTTTGGGTATCTGTGTATATATGTATGTGTGTGTATGTATACACACAAACAGAGTTTTTCTAATGGCTACACACCAAAAAGGCTAGTTCTTAAATTAATTCAGGGCTCTCATATTTCAGATTCCACAGAGAAAGACAAACAATATTCAGGGTGAACCTAAGCTTCCTTGAAATACAACATACTTTGGCCACACTACCTCTTTTGATGTATATGTAGACTTTTGTGTCTACTTCTTTCAGATTTGCTTTGAAATGAATGGGTGTACTGGGAACAAGATAGGGACCTACTAGATTATTCCATAAGATGGCAGCCAACTGTCTCATTTTTAAATAGTCTAGCCTTAAAAAAAACCATTCCCATTGAGAATTCTGCTAAGATCTGATAAAACTTAGGGTTCTCCCCACCACTATGCTGTATTTGAAAGTATATACATAGAAGGTGAAATATGGCATCTCCCTTCAGAATGTTCACGTGATCATATCACTACCCCCTCATTGTCTGTTGTCTGTGTTCACCAGGCTCCGGTTAAAAGGAAACTGAGTTCTGTATAATTTTAAGATATTCTTATCTCTAGATATTCCTAGAGATAGACTGAACTGCCAAAAAGCATTCACATTCCTCTTTCTCTGCAGTATTGAAGGGATGGCAGACAAAATGGAAATTTCCTTTTCATTTTTGGTTCAGTCTGCATGATGAATTTAAACCCGGTGATTACACTCGTTCATTTGATCCTCCAAGTGTGGAGACCTGAACTCATGGAACTGTGGTGAGTTAAAGGGCAAGAGGGAGTTTTCTCAAGAGCTTTTTCAGAAGAAAGTCTCTACTGGAGAGTTTACCTTCTCTGTTCTGTGTGCGCAGAGTGACTTCCTTATCAGAATCTACTTTATTGATGATGCACATGGGATTAAGGAACAAGGGGACAGAATCCACTTTTGGCTGCTAATTTCTGCTCTCCTGGAAGGTAGGAGAACAGTGGATGGAATGTCAGAAACAATAAAGAGATAGATCATAAATTCAAAAATTGCATTCAATTATTCAACGTTATTTGGCCAGTTACTGCTCATTCCCTTCTTGCCTCTCTTATTTCCCAATTTTACTTGCTATAATTATTTACCATGTTTGGACTTCCAAAATTATAAGTTTTCTCCTTTTAAGTCACAGAAGTTTCGGGTGTTAAGCAATTTTGCTTAAGGCAAAATCTAGTAAAATTATTGAGACAAAAAATGAAATATTATTTGCCCTTTTGCTCTGCACTTTCATTAATCTTTCATATATGGTTTGTGAATATATCATATTGTCAAGTTATCACCACCCCAATTCTTTTCTGCTAGAGAAGTGTTTTTCAGACATGCTAATTTTAGTGTCTAAATTTTATTGTTAAAAATATTTGGAAGTAATGGACACAGTTATTCATCTCTCCATGTATTAATAAACATATATATCATTTATCACTAATAAAATGGGAAGTTTAGAAAACTTACAGATAACTGCCACTTATGTTTCATACAGTTCCAGCTTTCTCTTCTGCCAAGCTACGGTCATAGTGTTTCTTTCACATCTCTGCATTTTCAGTGCCAGAATCAGATTTGGGTATGAATTCACCAAAAGAAAATATTATGATTTGTGCCTATTAGGATAATAATCACAAAATCTCCCTGAGTAGGCTTTGCATGCAAGAAGTACTTGATAAATGCAAGAGATAGCAATGCATTCAGCAATAGAGTTCAGATATTTTGACTCAGGGAAATTATATTATATGGTTTCTTTGCCCTGATATTTTCAGACCAGCACATTGTAAATGAATCCATGCCTGATCCCTTCATGTCCCCTGTGCAGTGATAACTGAAAATGGAATGGCTGGATTATACACAGATTTAATAGCAGCAATGTCTACACTAAGGCATAAGAATTCTTTTCTGAGATGTACATATTCTTCTTTTCCTGTGGCTGCACACATTCTATGTCAGAACATCTAACATTTGTCACCTGTAAGAGTTAATACAGTGCTCAGTAAATGTGCCTAATTTGCAAACATCAGCTAGAGCTACAATTAGATCCCAAGGCACATTTAGAGCAGTGGTTCACAAACTTTAATGCACACAAGAATAACCTGGTTTGCCTGCTAAAAATGCCCCTCAGGTCCCCACCTAGGCACAAACTAGGACCCATGGCAGAAATTCTGATTCACTGGGTCTGCAACCACCTAAAAATTTGCATTTTAATAGACATCTTCAGGTAATTCTGAAGTAGCTTGTCTCAGGATAGTATTCTATGAAACACTGCTTTAGAGCTTGCATGCTACAAATAATCATTTGTTTCTTTATCCTTTCAAAAGTGTTTTCATATTTATATTTGAATGTCTGTGTACATATGTGTTTATAAAAAACATAAACATATCCCTATATAATGGAAGTATGAGAGCTTTGGAACTAAAAGAAATAAATCAGCTTTACCCAAATGGTCATGTGGCTATATCCAAGTCTAGACTGTTATATAAGATCTTTTTTTTAATGAAAGACTATTCGTCCCACACTAGGGATTTCTAAACTACTGATATCACTTTTAGAAAGTAGACAACAGAAGTCAGTGCCCACCAAAAAGAGTTACTGTATTGGTTTTGCTTTCCTGGGGGGACAAACACTCCTCTTCCCTACTGTTTGCTTGGGGATGGGCAATAATCTCATTTGTGATTTAATAAAAACTGCCCTCAAATCAAAGCTTTAGAGGGTGTAATCATGCATTTCACTTGATTCACTCATTAGTTTTTCACCTGAGAGCCTCAGGTTCTGTAATTCCCAAGGCAAAGAGCTGTATTTCTTTCTTTCTGCATCTTCCCCCTCCCTCAACCCAGAAAGCTCAGATTTTTATCAGCTCAGTCTGACTCAAAAGAAGTATTTCCTATAAGATGTATTGCAAGATTATTTTTCTGGCTTTGATATATCCCTTAACCCTTCTTCTCCTTTTCCTACTCCCTTCTCTGGCTATTCTCATCCTTTTCTTCCACCACCCTCTCTATAGAAGCTGTATTTGAAAGAAAGACAGAAAGAAAGACAAAAACAAAAGGTCCTATAAATTCAACAATAGATTATTCTCTTTCTCACAGTCAGTAGTTTTCACCAGATGGAGCCCCGTACCTTTGTGAATACATCCTTCTTTTTATCATGAGTAGAGATTTGCACATGTCTAGCTTTGAGATATGAAGTACCAGTGAGGTTTTGCAGGCCTTGCTAGACAGATGAAGCAAACTCCCATCAAAAAAGCCTTTTTCACAGGGGCAAACCAAAGGAGAATTATTTTTAAATAAATCAAAGTGGAATTCAAAGTGGGGGAAAAATAAGCCTATTAATTAATGACTTTTTTCCTGGTTTGAAACAATGATGTTAAAATTAAAAGATTCTTCACTAAAGGTTGTATTACTATATGATTTCTGTTTTCAGGGGTAGCAGCAAGCTGAGAAAGAATGGGAGAGAGAGCGATAACTACTAAACAATAGAATTTTTTTTATCACAAGGTCAACACACATTTTTTTTAAAGCCCAACTGTTCCCTTTGTAATCACAAAGATTTTACATCCCAGAGAGAAAGGATACAAGATTTACCACAGTAGGCACACTGCAATGAGAACAAATTCAAGGATGCTGAACTTTACGTGTGTTTTGTTTTACTAATAGTATCTGGCCATGGATGCCCAGTTTTTGGCTGCCTGTCTTCATTGTGTCTTTGGTCTCTGGAAAATTGCCCGAATCCTAACGTTTTCTAGAAGCAAGATAGCAATCTAACAGCAATTAATAATGCTATTTTATGATTAAGTTAGGTTGTTTTCCATAGAGCTTAAAAACTCCAGCATCATATTACATTTTGCTAAAACTTATACGTCTTTAGTAAACTAGCTACTCTTCCATGTAGACTTAAGCATTCTCAAATCACTTTCTTGTAATCCTTAAGTAATACTCAAAACAATTTAGTGAGGTACTTATTAACATCCCTATCATAGGATTGAGAGAACTAAGGTTCAGAGAAGGTTAAGTGTTTGAGATCAGAAATCAAATTTATGACATAATCAAAACCATCAATAGGCCTACTGATGTCCAGTCTAAAACTCTTTCCATATTATAAGCAGCAAGCAAGAAAAGGGTAAAGGGGGGGAGAAAACTTTAAGTAGCAAAAATTGTGCTACCATAGAAACAAACGAGAAAATGTTGCCATAAGAACAAAAACTGTAGGCCGTCTCCCAATTTCACAACTGTATTTCTGAATATCTGTTTGAATATTGATGACTCAGAATTTCAGAATAGAGTTTCATGTTGGAGGCAGTGTTCTGGTCCCAGGGAGCTATAGCATGATGAACAAATTTGCTGTTACGAAATGCCCCCTTTGGTTCTAAGCAACCAAACAGACAGATTAAAAACTTTACAAGTTTCTGGGAACCCATGACCCTGGCCTTCCAATAATGCTCTCATTGTATATGGAAAATACAGAGGGGTTTTGCTGGGAAAATTGGAGGATAGTCCAATTTTTACCTCTCCTCCAGGAGACTTACTTACCTAGAGTACATGGCTGAGTAGACTTTTAAAATCCCTTTAGAGCATACTATAAGCTTCCCCACATACACCCAAGTCTGTCTTTGGCTCTGCCCCCCAATGCCTATGGCAAAACCGAAGACAACGAAGACTTGAGGAAGTGGAACCAGGGGCATCTGCTGGTGCTGAGACTGAGCCTGGTAGGCAAGCTCACGGAGCCCAGCTATCCACTGGCTTCCACTAGGGTGGCGCTCATCACCACGGCCACCTATGTGAGCAGCCACATTGCAAAGGCTCTTCCGTGGGGTTACCATAACAGTGTAAGCCAGAGAGCAATACCATGCTGTAGGCAAATACCATCATTAATCAGTGGTTTAACAAAGGATCTAAGTTGATGCAGGAAGGATGGTTTAGGGATGTTGTTTTTGTCTCCAGCCCATTCCACCTTTTGCCATTGCCATTACTTTAGCCTGTCCTGGATATCCATTTACATCACGTCTAGCAACATTTCATTTAAGCTCTTATTATGTCAGTTAGTTTTACCTCACCATCCTATCTATTTAAAGTTGTAATTTCTACTCAACAAACTCAAGACTCTCATTCATCCTTACCTCCATCTAATTTTTCTTTATTCCATAGCACTAACCACCTATGTGTACTCTAACATACTGTGTGTATTTATTTTTAACAATGTTTTTTCTTAAAGTCTGTAACCCCCCTAGGAAATAAGCTAATGGAGAATAGGGATTGTTGCCTTTTACTGTTCATTGCTGCTTTCTAAGTACCATAAGTGCTCAACAAATATTTTGTTGAATGAATCAATTAATGAGTGGCGACATTGTGAATTTGATAATTGTACAAAAATCAAATATTTGAAAGATTAGGACCACTTGTATATAATACACAACAGTAACTGATGTTCATAATGATAATAATCCTAAAGCAAATGAACACTTAATGAGTGTTTACAGCTTTTTCATAACATTAACATCTTTAAATTGAATTTTAAATCTGGAAAAATAACTTCATAATATTGGAGTATATTTTTTAACAATGATATTGGTTGGTAAAACACATTGAAAATATGATACAATGAAATATAAATTGAAATGGAAGACAGAACTGGATTCAAATTGTGTTCTATCAATTTACAGAGACCTGATCTTGGGCATATCTTCGTTTGAATCTTTTTTCTTTTTCTACCCTTTCCTTCCCCCGTCGTTTTACTTTCTAACCCATTTAATTTCTAAAAATTTGGTTTTATTTTACCAAGTTGTGATTTGATCTAAAAAATTTTACGGTTGCTTACAGAAGTACATGTGATTCAGTAAGATTATAGATAATCAGATCAGTATATCAATAGATAGATAAATCAGTGCAAAAATAAAGTTGGGATGGTCAGGCAAGACAGGAGAGAAAGTCACTGCACACAAAGTTTGGTCTTATAAATCCATTCTTACTAAGATGGAGCACCACAAAATCAGTTCTGAGTCACTGAAGGCATATTTGGATTTACAGTGTATGTTGGCTAAAAGCAGAACCATCCCTTAACATTTGTGAATTCTAGGGCAAGAGTATATATGGAAGCCTATACATTGTATGTCCAAATATTTAACTGTTAAAATCAATCTAGTATTTTAAATAAATTACATCTTTTACTTTGACAACAATACCTTCCAAATGAAAAAAAATTGGAAAATTTTACATGCTACATCTAGGTATATAAATATATATACACACATATATATGTATATATATATATAATATACACATACATTTAAGAGTAATCTTGGCTGGGTGCGGTGGCTCACGCCTGTAATCCTAGCACTCTGGGAGGCCGAGGCAGGTGGATTGCTCAAGGTCAGGAGTTTGAAACCAGCCTGAGCAAGAGCGAGACCTCGTCTCTACTAAAAATAGAAAGAAATTAATTGGCCAACTAAAAAATATATAGAAAAAATTAGCCAGGCATGGTGGCGCATGCCTGTAGTCCCAGCTACTCGGGAGGCTGAGGCAGTAGGATCACTTGAGCCCAGGAGTTTGAGATTGCTGTGAGCTAGGCTGACGCCACGGCACTCTAGTCCGGGCAACAGAGTGAGACTCTGTCGCAAAAAACAAACAAACAAAAAACAAAAAAAGCCCCCCAAACTCAACTCTACATAAAAATAGGCAGAAGCCACAGAAAATATATTCACTCTTCACTCTCAGCCTTCCTGTGTTTTGAAGGAAACAGAATTGAACAATTCTGCCATCTAATGGGAGAGAACAGTAAAGCTCTGACTCCCAGTCGCTTTGTTCTGCTACCTCAGTCACAAACGGAGGCTACAGGAACTGAAGCTGAAGCGGAGACAAGGACGGTAAAGCACCGTGCCACACTTCTCACTGCACCGGGTCCCTCTGTCGTATACCTGTCCCCGGTGCTTTTCCTGGTGCATTATATAGACATTCAGAATTATAAAGTCCTGACCCTGGGAGAAGGAAAAGAAGGCTTGTCAAATCCCTGTCTTCTTTAGGGACTCATTCTAGAATCCCTCTGAGGGAAGAAAAACCAAAGGGAAGCACTTTCAAGACCAAACAGGCTCACTGTTCGACCCCTGGGTCCAGTCAAACTGAAACTCTGGACGTGCGGCTGGGAGACACGGCACTCCTCCCGATTCTCCCCAGCGCACCAGGTACTACTGAGCCGCCTGCCAAGCGGCTCTTTCACCCTGTTTTGGGGTGGGATCACACCTGGCCCTGCTGATCTCCCAGGGTTATTAACTGGCTACTGCCAGAGATTGTTTGCAGAGGTGCAGACCCCTAGGATGAGATACTGGGATTGCTGCTCTTTAAGAGATATACCTGTTCGAATTTCCAACCGTCAGACATAGTAGAGACCATCTGGGTGAGCTCTTCCTCCTGACACTGCAGGACTCTGTACACGTGCTTCACGGGGCCCTGCAACAACCCAACGCAGACTGTGAGGAACAGCAGCAAGGACACCACAGTTTGCAGCTGCCCCAGCGGGGCTCTTCAAAAGCATAAACAATAAAAAGAAGTTTGCTTGGAAATTTTTTCTTGGCAGCCACCCACCATCTCCCTTTGCAAACAATACTGTGGTTTGTCAATAAAAACTCATCCTAGGAAAAGAAAAAAGGGTCTAAGAATATGAATCAGTGGGTAAAATGATTCTGAACTTTGGGGCATGAATTATGTGAGCAGCTACACTAAAAAACATAGATTCCATCCACTTCCCCAAGTAGAAAACTGAGTAAAATTACTCTTCACAAGAGAGTCACATTTTTTTCTGAGATTGTTTACATTTGACAGACATGCTGCAAATGTATATCATATTTTGGTTTATCCAGAGTGATATACGTGATTGTGGGAATAATGTATTAAGATATTAAATTAATATATCAAATAGGAATATCATAATGTTCAAATGTTCAAGCTATTTTTAACCCTCTACTGATGCTACCTGAAAGTGTTTCAGTGTTAAAAGGTAACACTCTTGTTACAGAAGTGTGGCAGTCCCAGCTACTCGGGAGGCTGAGGTGGGAGGATTGCTTAAGCCCAGGAGTTTGAGTCCAGCCTGGGCAACAGAGTGAGACCCTATCTCTTTAAAAAAAAAAGGATGCCCCAGTGCTGCAGCACTAGGGCCCCTTCACTTTCTCCCCAGAAGCACACATGAGTGTTTAGCAATCTGGGACCTGTTAGTGTCGGGTCCAACAAATGCACATTGACTGCCCACCCGAGAGGGCAGGAAGCACTGGTTATCCCGCAAACAGTAACAATGACGCTCAGTCACGGAGAGAGGGACCACTTGTATTCAATACAATTTTAAGAAAACAGGAAATATTGTCCTTGAGCTCATAGAAATGGAAAAAAAAAAAAGAAAGAAAGAAAACAGGAAATGTGTCCTTAAAAATGATGAACACTTCGTTTTTGTACTTTTGCAAGAGCATGACTGGGCTTCAATTATTTGGAAAATCAGTTTTTGAACATCTCACTACTTGGGAAATAGAGGATAAACATAAGCAGCTACCAGTGACCGAGTACCCCAGGCCCAAAGCGTCACACCCTTCTCCTCTAGTCTTCCCTGTGGTCCTGGCTGGCTGGTGTTAGCTCCCTTCTACACAAGGACACCTATGTCCAGAGTGAAGCACCTGTCCGAGCTGCCGGTAGAGCTGGGATGTGAGCCCAGGTATGCCTGACAACACTGTATTTTTAGTTCTATGCTTTTTCCTTCTAAAAGAGGTATAACTATCATTCACCAACGTACTAAGACATAAAAAATTTCCTTCCATATAAAATATAAGACAAATCCCCTGAAGATTTCAATTGGTTCCAACTATACATTTTGGAAACAATTAGATGTTTTATATTACACAATTTAGAGTATCACAAAAGATTTGTGAGATTAGTCACAGCTGTCCAAGTCCCAGGTATTCAAGATGCCATTATACTGCCTGGCTTTTTTTTCCTCTTCCAAAGTAAACTATTGGTGCTGTCAAATGCACCAAGATCAATCAACTAAAAAAATACTATTATTAGAGACAGCAAAGTAGTTAAAATGGTGGCAACCACTAAAAGAGATAAGGTCATGAAAATGAAGGCAGACAGGAGTCCAGTTCTTGGGCTTGGCCCCAGAGCCACGTGTGTGAGGGACTGCAGACAAGTTAAAGGAGGTAACAAGTTTGGAAATCCACACACGGTTCACTTCATCTTAGAGCCCTGTGAGACAAGCGCAAAAGAGGGTGTCTTCGAACAACATCAAATCCTTTCTCAGAGTTTCACCAAATAAAAAGAACCGATGGAAAGATCAATTAACATCAAAAAGGTCTTGACATTCCTAGAACAAAAAAGCTTCCAACTGGGTATAAATCTACAAGCCTTCAGAATCTAGAGGATTAATTACCTTAATTGCTGTCATCAAATAGAAATCTTACAACGCTCTCCAGGAATTAGCTTATGGAAAACAAGGGAGAGTGTTCAGGTACCACGTTTGAGTGGTTTCGAATTATATAATTCTTGGTACCATCAAAATTTACAATAAGCAAAATCAAGTTTTTTTTTAGACTGTGGAAAATTGAGGACAAGGCTAGATTTCCAAAATGTCTATTTGGTATCTACCATAGTGAAAGATGCCATGTAAATACGAAATGGCAAAGAGACTGGCGACACTAGATCACATCTCAAACGCTAATCAGCAAACCACCTAAAATTGATCTTTGAACATCAAAAAGGAGCCTTTCTGCTGTCAGCCACTTGGACAACAACTAAATGAATAAGCCCTTCTTTCTACCTTTGCGAACTGCTGAAGATAAAGTGGTAAGAGAGCTCATTTTTTATCATCAGTGTCAATTATTCATCCAGATATTCCATCCAGAGCCAGGAAATTTTGCTACATGAAGTCTAACATAGAAAGAACAAGGGATTGTGTTTTGCTTTTTCCCCCCACCCATCATTCAGTATCAGAAATATTTTACTTTTAAAAAAAAACTTATTAGGCAAGGCGCCGTGGCTCACGCCTGTAATCCTAGCACTCTGGGAGGCCGAGGTAGGAGGATTGCTTGAGGTCAGGAGTTCTAAAAAGAAACTTACTGCCTTCTTCTTTTTTTATTTATTTTTATTTATTTTTTCCTCCCACCCCCCGCCTTCTTAATGGCTGGAAAATTCTAGGCTGCAATAGAGTCTACTAAAGAGAGCATCTATCACCAGTATCTGATGGGCTAAGAGGCAACTACACTACAGACAGGCAGTCCCAGTGGAGCATGACTCTGCCCTCTGTCACTGCAACTCTGTAGTGTACATTCTTAAAACAGAGCCTAACACATGCTCCTGCTAGACTTCAAGCTTCTTAGAGCAAGGACCTTCCATTACTCACAGAATTCCAAGGGCCTAACAGGAGCTATTATGGCCATTCAAACACATGTGAATGACGTGATGTGAAGCTAAGGATGTCCTCTCATCTTTCCTTCCACAAACTAGGTGACACATTTTGTTTCACTTTGTTATTGTATCTACTGAGTTATATAAAAATCAAGACATAATAAAGACAAGTTACCATTATGTTCTCAGAAGCATGATTTGCAAGCAGCTTCTGCAACCTACCCCAGGAGACTGGTTTCAAGTGGCTCACAGAAGCTGGTGTCACATGATCACAGGCTAAAGGCTTGTCTTAATAAAGAGCAACCAACTGGTTTTCGAAAGCAAGATCTTGTTTGGTTTATGTAGAGGGAGACAGATACTCTGTCAGAGAGAACAGGTTTTAAACCGAAAGCGCCCTGGGCTCCTCCCACTGCCATATGGTGAGCAGCTACAATCTCCTCGCTCTTCTAAAGGGACACAGGGCTGTTCTGTTTTCTGTGATTTCTCCTCTAATTCCTCATTCTGAGCAATTCTGGCTGAACACGGCAGACAGGCAGTGTTCTGCACAGATCGCTGGCTCTAAGGGAAAGGCATCCTTTTCAAATCACATCCCGACACACGAACAGAGAAAGCCCCTTTAGACATCTCCCCCTTACAAGTTCCAAACACATTACTTGTGAAGTTCTGTTCTCATTGTCCCGTATCCTTTCCTTAACCAGCCGCACGAGAGATGCAATGTTGTAAAACTCGGCTTCTTCCAGTACACCTAGAATGAAGACCAAACTCTACTCAGAGAGGTGTGTGAGTTCTCTAGAAAAACACCAAGAGAAGACTGGAGTTCACATGCTTGCTCACAACTGCATTTTTCTTTCTTTCTTTCTTTTTTTTTTTTTTTGAGACACAGTCTCACCCTGTTGCTCGGGCTAGAGTGAGTGCCGTGGCGTCAGCCCAGCTCACAGCAACCTCAGACTCCTGGGCTCAAGCGATCCTCTTGCCTCAGCCTCCAGAGTAGCTGGGACTACAGGCATGTGCCACCATGCCCAGCTAATTTTTTCTATATATATTTTTAGTTGTCCAATTAATTTCTTTCTATTTATAGTAGAGACGGGGTCTCACTCTTGCTCAGGCTGGTTTCGAACTCCTGACCTTGAGCGATCGGCCCGCCTCAGCCTCCCAGAGTGCTAGGATTACAGGCGTGAGCCACCCCGCCCGGCTAACAACTGCATTTTTCAAATGCAAATCTAGTCTCTCTCCTTCTGCCTAGGAAATATTTCTTTGCTGCTTACGGTACACCCATGGCCTTATCCCCAACATCATAAGTCAAAGCAGGGTCTGCCCTGTTCACTCCACTTCATCTCTGGTGTCCCCTACCTGGCACCTTCCCATGAGCCACAGGACATCTTTCCCACATATCACTTAGTTCCTGGAATTAATAATGTTGGACACCTCCTGAGCTTGCAATTTTTACCCAGTTTGCCCTAAAAGGGATTGGGGGATAGGGGATGGAGATGTGTACATAAATGTATGTGGGCCAAACTTAATAGGATGCTAACTAAGGATGCTAACTATTTGAACAATATAAAAAGCAATCATTGAAAGACTCCCACCATAAACAAAAATCAAAGGACTTATACACGACTGCTACGAGATGTGTGATCCTGTATGAGGAACAAAATTTGCAATAAAGGCCATCATTAAGACAATGGATGGCCGGGTGCGATGGCTCATGCCTGTCATCTTAGCACTCTGGAAGGCAGAGGAGGGGGGATCACTTGAGGTCAGGAGTTTGATACCAGTCTGAGCAAAAGTGAGACCCCCATCTCTACTAAAAATAGAAAAAATTATACGAGCATGGTGGCACACGCCTGTAGTCCCAGCTATTTGGGAGGCTGAGGCAGGAGGATCACTTGAGCCCAGGAGTTTGAGGTTGCTGTGAGCTAGGCTGACGCCACAGCACTCTAGCCCAGGCGACAGAGCGAGACTGTCTCAAAAAGAAGAAGAAGAAAAAAAAGACAACAAAACTGGAATACAAGCTGTAGATAAGAACATTTATCAATATTAAATTTCCCGAGCTTGATAACTATACTGTTTGTGGTTATATAAAAGAGTATCCTTGTTCTTGGGAAATATACACTGAAATATTAAGGGGTGAGGTCCGCAACCTGTTCTCAAATAGTTCAGAAATGAAAACCGTGGTGGGGGGTAGGCAGGAGGATACGAGGGGGAGAAGGGAAGAAGGGGCAGAATGAATGATACTGCAAACATGATAAAAGTGTTAAAACCTGGTCAATCTGGGTAAAGGGAATTCTTTGTACTATTCTTGCTCTTTTCTCTAAGTCTAAAATTATTTCAAAATAAATTTTTTTTTATTAAAGACATTAGAAAAGATATTTACTATTCCTCTTTTCAAGAAACAAGATTACTCATGAGCTGGGAGTTGCAGCTGCACGGTGGGTGCAAAGAATTCACTGTACTATTCCCATTACTTTTGTATGCATTTGAAATATTAAAAAAAAAGACATCAAAAAAAGAGAGGATTCCTCTTTTTACTGAAACAGAATTGTTTTGCAGTCACTGCATTAACTAGTACAGCCTTTACAAGCTCCCAGATCAGGGTGCCCTGGATTTAAGTTCAGTCCCCAATCTTCACCTGAATGTCTCCAATAGGACCAAGCCAAGCTTTGTAGAAAGATGACTAGACCCACTTACAGTCCAAATGCCCTACAAACCAAAAAGATGAGGTAATGATGATACACCTGACAAAGAACTGGAGAATGAATTAGGTCAGCTACAGAAATTTACAGGGAAGCATGAGACCAAAGTCTTAAAAGAAATGAGGCCGAGCCTTTATTATTTTTTTATAGCTCCAAGTTCAAACTAAAATTGAACATACAAATACCTGAATGTCAGAGAGATGTTTTGCTTCTTCAGGCTATGGACATTCACTACTAGCACATAAACAAAGGTGAAAAAGGACTGTGACAATTCTGAAGGTTTGGAAAGACCTCCTAAGCAGCTGAGTTACTTATCTTCCTTCTCACTAAGGAAATGCACAGAACTCAACGTGGCTTCCTTAAACAAGACTCTCTCAGACAAGACTAGGTAACTGGAGGCTTCCTGCTCTGTTCCATAAACCTTTACTACACTTGCACATGAGCTCGATGAAAACCTCAAACAAAATTCAAATCTGTAAAACAGCTTTAAAGATTCCAGTTGCATTTTGAAAATGCAGATAGTGCTCTTACCTTCTTCTGCCAACTCCTTAGTAATGATGAGCTTCCCATGGCGGAGGTAGTTTAGGATAGGACCAAAGTAGGTGGGGTCCCTGTCAATCAGATACGCCCCTGTCTCGTCCTGCCAACCAAACACAAGGGTTATCACTGTGGAACTTTCGGGAACATTTTAAACAAAGTCAGCGCAGGGTTTCACCTTCTTTGTCAGCACTCTAAGGCAATAATTCATTCCATCAGCTAAAAAAATTTTAGTGATGGCAAGTTTTGCTAGACATTTGCTTATCACAAACTATTGGCAAGAAACCTATCTTTATGTACTTTGCACTTTAAGGTCATTTTGGGTACAGTGTTACAGATGCAGTTGTAACTTAGCAGCTTGAATTTCTAAAATCTTTGCTTGGACAACAATGACCAACATTCTTATGTGGGATATTTGTTATTTAAGAAAAGAAATAAAATGCCAAAGCTGTGTGATTTAAATCTTTGCATTAGACACTCTGACTTCTCCACTGCCCCTGAACCACATTCCCAATTCTAAGAAAACCTCTGTTTAGTTGGCAGTGCTCCTGAGCTCAAGGCCAACATAAGTGGGAGTCTGCATTGCCAGCTGTAATCTCATACACCCAATTCTGTGCCCAGAGGAAGCTTGGTACTGCCAGGACTTGGCTCTGAGCAGCTTTAATCCTACTCATCTTTACAGTAAAGGGAACAAGAAGAAACTGGTTTACACTGCCACAAGGAAGCTATAAGGTAGATAAAAATAATTCCTTTATAAGCAAGCGTTTGGGAATCTCTTTAAAGTTAGGGCAGGATAAGTTTCCATCAATCTGATATTTATTAGAGGAGAGGTAGGAGAGGAATAAATGAAATCAACAAATGTTTATACAACCCCAATTGTGTTGAAAGGTGACCAGCTGAATGCCATATAGGATATAAAGTGGTGTGAATTATGGTCAGTACCTTTAATTTGGGAACTAAAAGAGGAACGAGTAAAGTTAAAAAGAAACTCAAACAGTTCAAACTGGAAATGGCTTAAGTGTCTCGTCACCTCTCAACCCTTCGGTTACCAGCCATGCATCTTGCCCAACAGCATTCCTCCGTCTTCAGGTCTTCATTTTCCTTCGCTCTTAACTGGTCAGCCTAGATTTGCACTGGCAAATGGTAACCTCTTTCCAAGGAACGCATTTCATCTCAAATATGGATCTAAAACAGCCACTGTCACCACACAGAAGTTCTGGGACCCGGACCATAGGAAAGCAGTATGATATCACAAGGAGCACTCCCTGCAGCTCTCGAAGCCCAACTTGGCAGAGGGGTCTGAGAGGAAGTCTGAGAAAGCTACAAAGATGCCTTAGCTCTCCCTGACCCAGTTCTAGACGCATCTGGCACCGGCAGCGAGGGGCGGAAGAGGAGCCAGGGAAAACTCATGCAGATCTGAGGGGCTGGGATGAGAAAGCAGAGAAAATGGAGAAAGGGTGCGGGTGGTCACTGTGCAGGAAAGGAGTCGCTGAGAACGAAGGGCGGGGTCAGAGAGAAAGCCGGGGTGTGCCTGAGGATGAGGGTGAAGGGAGCAGAGGGTCCATCTGAGGCCCCCGGGGCTGGCGTGAGAGGCCAAGGGGAGGACGGGGTCGCGGCCTGAGGGGGCTGCCTGTGAGAAGCGTGTCCCAGGACTCTGCGGACGAGTCTAGGAGGGACGAGGTGCTCCGAAGGCCCGGGGGCGCGCCCGAGGGCGGGGCACACCTTGTCCGAGTCCAGCTCCGGGTCCTCCTGGCAGCAGAGGCGGCAGAGGAAAGACTTGGGCTCCCGGCCTAGGGTCTGTCTGGTGGTCACGAAGTAGGTGCCACCTACGTTCAGCCGGACCCAGCGGGCCGCGCCGCCGCCCCCTGCCCGCTCGGGTGGTCCGGGACCCGGATCCAGCGGCTGCGCGACGGCGGCGGCGGGGCGGCCGTGTCCGCGGGGCATCGGGCCAGCCGGCCGTGGGCTGGGGGGCCCGCGGCCTGGGCCGCCCCCGTCGCCCACCCCACTCCCACCACCCCCTCCCAGCCCCGCCATCGCCGGGTCCAGCTGCAGCTCCGCCATCTTGGGCCGCCACCACCGCCGCCGCCGCCGCCGTTGCCCGCGCGTAGCCGGGCCGGCCCATTTCTCGGCAGGGAGAGCCGGGCCGGCCCATCGGCGGGGGTGGGGCAGGGGGGAGAGGGAGGGGAGCGCCCCCAACCAGCGCCCGGGGACCCGCGCGGAGGAGGCGCTGTGCCCGCCCCCGGGGGTGAGACTTCCGGAACCAGCCCGCATCTCTATTGGCTGATCTGCGAAGCAAGGCCCGCTCCGTTGGCCTTAGGGTTGGCTGAGAGGAGGTCTTCCGGTGACGCACTTCCGTTACTTGCTGCTGGGGACTCTGGCCCGTCGGGGTCGGTGAAGGTGAGTGGGGTCCGGGGTGCTGGGCTTGAGCCCCGGTGGGTTCCTCTGCTTTGCCGCCTGCAGGTTTCGCGCCGGGCCCTCGGCTGCCCCGCTGGCAGAGTGCCCAGGTGTAGCTGCTGCGCTTTGTTGCGCGTTCCCTGCTTCACCCCTCCCGGGAGCGCGAAGTCGGGGGACCGAGCGGTGACCGCACCGCGGCTGATTTAGATTTAGGTGCTGCCCCAGCCCTGTCTCGTTCGGTTCGCTCTCAGCGCCGCGGACTTCAGTCCTCCGCTTTGGGGACTGGAGAGACGGTACACAGACAAAGTGCTACTTGCTGAGGCGCACGCAGCAGGCTCTGCAGGGTTCCAGAGCGTGAGCAGCATTCAGGGCTTCTCAGGTGCAGGGTTCATTTACTCATTCAACGAACGTTCATTGAGCATCTCCTATGCGCATGGCCTGTTACGGGCACTAGGGGATTAAAGAAAAATATCTGTTTATGACTTCTGCCTTCCACTGGTGCTTGGGAAAGTCTCTGTAAGGGTATTTGTTTCTCTGGTCTCTTTAAAAGTTACCTGCTAAGTGCCTTAACTCCTCCCCTCCGCTCCAGGAAACAAACTGTCCTTAGAAGGAAAGAAAGGAAGAGGCAGGTGTTCGGCAACTTTCTTTAAGATCCTGAGGCAGATATCTTTCATCTCCCTTGAAAATCCACTCCAAAGACCTTTGGCTTTGCAGTCTTCTATTATCTAACCCTGATCTTTTAAAGTTACTGTTTCCCCATATTCTGTCTTGGTTTTAAAAAATATGGCTGTAACCATGTTCCTTCGTTTCATTCACATATGTATTGGATACCTCTTAAAATGCAGGCAGGACATGTACTAGTGCTGTGGGGGTAGTCCAACATGAATAAAAGGTGAAGGTGA
Source organism: Lepilemur ruficaudatus (assembly GCA_963574885.1). NCBI lineage: Eukaryota > Metazoa > Chordata > Mammalia > Primates > Lepilemuridae > Lepilemur > Lepilemur ruficaudatus. The sequence continues at coordinate 143,571 of CAUYRT010058591.1, read as the reverse complement.
AGGTGTGTTACCAATCTAGTAGGAAGATGGGTAGAGAGCTCCTTAAGTTTGTATAAAGTTGTCGAGCAAGTTGATGTGCACAGTTTCACTTGATACTTTTAACAGCCATCTGAGTTAAGAAAGGCTGATATTATCCCCATTTTACAGGTAAGGAGATTGTAGCCCAGAGTCTGCTCTATATAAGCCTTGTTAAAACTTAGGTGTGTGTCAGGTTCTGTGTACTGGAGAATCAGTGAATAAAACACAATCTAGGTGGAAATGTATTTAAATTATTAACTTTTATGCAATGGATGAATGTTATTTTAGCAACATTTCCAAAGAAACTTGGAGAGCAAAAAGTAGAGAGCTGGACTTTTGAGGATGAGGAGGAGTTGGGGGATAGAACAAAGACAATTTATTTTTAAATTTTATTTATTTATTAAGAGACAGGGTCTTACTCAGTTGCCCAGGCTGGAGTGCAGTGGCATGATCAGAGCTCACCGTAACCTCCAACTCCTGAAGTCAACCGATCCTCCTGCCTTACTCTCCCAAGTAGCTAGGACTGCAGGCACATGCCACCACACCCAGCTAATTTTTTTTTTTTTTAGGGATGGGGTCTTGCTATTTGTCCAGGCTGTTCTCAAACTCCTGGGCTCACGGGATCCTCCTGCATTGGCCTCCCAAAGTGGTAGGATTAGGAAGGACAATCTACTGGGAGAGAATATATTTTTGTGCCAGATTACACATCTTGAATTTGAAAAGCTAAACTGTCCTCCTTTTCTGATTTAGTAATCTTAGTTCCTCTAGTTGATAAATATATCCACCAAGTGCTCAACAGATGCTGATCTGTTTCTTAAAGACTTGCTTGTTTCTAAGATGTCCTTTGGAGCATTCTCTCCAAGATCCCTGCTTTGGTCATACTTACTTGACTTACTTTATTTTCCAGGATCCCAAGATGGCTGGGCGAAAACTTGCTCTAAAAGCCATTGACTGGGTAGCTTTTGGAGAGATTATACCCCGAAACCAAAAGGCTATTGCTAATTCCCTGAAATCTTGGAATGAGACCCTTACCTCCAGGTCAGTATGTTTCTGAGAGGGAGCCCCGTACTTGCCACTGAATCTAGAAGCAAACAGTGTTGTGGAATTACATATGGATTCCTGATCCTTTCCTGACAACATATAAAGAATGCATTTTCCAAACAGAAGTGTTTTTTTGCATTTTTGTGATGACCCTACAAGAGAAAAGTGTGATAGCACTCCAGGCTATAGGAATAAGGAAGTGACTGTGTGAATTTTCTGTTTGCTCATGGAATAATCCTAACTTTTGCTTTTCCATGTGAGCAGGTTGGCTGTTCTACCTGAGAAACCACCAACTATTGACTGGGCTTACTACAAGGCCAATGTGGCCAAGGCAGGCTTGGTGGATGACTTTGAGAAGAAGGTGAGACTTCAGACCACTGAAGCACTAAGCTTGTGATGTGGCTCGTGGGTGTGGAGTAGGAAGGTGGATAATTACATGTACATGCTGGTAGCTAGATCCCTAGGGGAGCTTAGGAAAGATGGATGTGGCCAGAGGACTAGCAGTAAATAGGTGCAGAGGATCAGGGTCTGTTCCTTCAGCCGTTTGGGATAGTGTTAATCTGGGAGCCGGAGGACTGTCAAGTCAAATGTTTGCCCACCTCTTCCTGAGTTTCTTTTTAGCCGCCCACCTGTCTCCCTTTGGAATAAACTAGCACCTTTTCTATTCTTTTCCTGTTTTTTTCCTTTCTCTGCTCTTTTTTTACTGCTCCTTATAATTGTAATTTTTCATCCACCTATCTATCGTCCTTTGATACTTACACCTTAAGTCTCAATATCCAAAGTTATTTGCTTATTCATTTGAAGAGGCTTATTGAGAGCCTACTCAATGCCAGTCACAGTGTTTAGTGCTGGGGCTAGAACACTAAGCAGGCCTCTAAGGGACTATCTTCATGTCCATTATGCAAACGTACTTCCACCAATCAGCCTTCTAGGGTTGTCATGTAAAAGAGAAATCAGAATTTCTTTAGAATTTGGGGTGCCAAGAGGTCATTTTCCTCATCATAGAGTCCAACTGTCCTGTAATAAAGAATTGTCCAAGGACATCAGTGAGTTAGTGACAGGGCTGAGAAGAACCTTGAGCTCTTGTTTCCAGTCTGATTCTTTCCACTAAAACATTCGAAATGCATACTGGCTTCCTCTTGGGACAAAGAATATGTTTTAATATGATCTATTAAGATTAGCAGTTTTGAGCCCTTTGGGCTCCTGGGTATATTGGTGACAACTCACTGTCCTTGTTTTGTAGTTTAATGCCCTGAAGATTCCTGTACCAGAGGACAAATACACTGCCCTAGTGGACGCTGAAGAAAAGGAGGATGTAAGTAGCCGATGCTCTTACCTGCTCTCCAGTTCTCTTAATACTGACGGCTCTGTGTGTGTCTTAGCAGCTAGCTTAAGGTGGAGTGAGTTAAACTGAAAATTAAGGAGTTGACGGCAATAAAAAGAATGAATTGTTAATAAACATAACATGGATGAATTTCAAAATAATAATGCTGAGTGAAAGAAGCCAACAAGAAAAAAAGGTGCATACCATGTGATTCCATTTTTATGCAACTCTAGAAAATGCAACTAATCTGTAGTGACAGAAGGCACATCAGCGGTTGCCTGGGGATAGTTGGGAGGGAGGTGATAAATATATTCACTATTTTGAATGTGGTGATGGTTTCACAGGTGGGTACATATATCAAAACTTATCAAACAGTGCTCTTTAAATATGTGTATTTTATTTCAGTTATACCTTAAAGCTGTTGGAAACAATTAAGGAGTTGGAACTAGGTAGAAAAATTATCCAAGTAGTATTCAAATAACTATTCGCTTAAATGCATTGAAAGACAGACGTTGGAACCCAGATGGCTTGTGATGTGGCCAAAGAGAAGCCTGGCTAGGTGGTCATATGGCTTGTCCTGACCATTCAGTGACTGGCCCCTATGATACAGGCATCTCTAGGTTCTCTGCATGAGAAACTTGCTGAAGAAACCTGGTCCTGACATCCCAAGCTGGTTCTCCCTGGCTGGCTTCTCTGTGGTGTCAGGGAAAGCTGCGGGTCTCTTCCCAAAGTGAGCGCTCCCTAGTGGTCAGGGCGAGCACATATTCTCCGTAGGGCGGCGGCAGAGCCAGAGCGGGCTCTAAGACTCCTTCCTGCCTTGGAAGCCTGGGGGAAGAATACAGCTTGGCTTGGAACCCAATTTTTCCTTTCTCTTAAAGGTGAAAACCTGTGCTGAGTTTGTGTCCCTCTCAAAGGCCAGGATTGAGGAATATGAGAAAGAGGTAAGGATGAACCATGGCCTTTGCCTGCAATATAGTGTCTCTCTTTAATGGCCACACCTCCTTCACTTAGTGGCAGTAACCTGCCTGGATTCTTGTTTTGCATCTCTGTGGCCCTGTTTACCTTAACCAAGCACATTTCCCCTCTTTGCAGCTGGAGAAGATGAGGAACATAATTCCATTTGATCAGATGACCGTTGAGGACTTGAATGAAGTCTTCCCGGAAACCAAATTAGACAAGGAGAAGTATCCCTACTGGCCGCACCAGCCAATCGAGAATTTATAAAAAACTGAGTCTGGGAGGAAGTTCTGGCCCTTATGTTACACACTCTGGACATTAAAAATAAAAATAGTTATGTAGTTCCGGGTGTGTCTTCTCTGTGGTTGAGATAAACCTCTCTTCTGAGGTGGCCTTACTGAAAGTGGGCTTTTGGTTAAAAGGGAAAGATGAGCCTAAAGGTGTGTGTTGGGCCAGTTGTCTGACGGGATATGTAGGAGCAAATTACTGAGGCCCCTGGTGCTGCTGAAATCTGAACACGCAACAGTAGGCCTGTGACAGTATTTCCCTGCGATATGGTAAAGTGGAAGCATCATCTGCTGATGCCACTGATCGCCTGAACGTCCTTGTTGCTTTCAGACCGCTGGTTCCTGGGGAATGCTCCCTTTATCTTGTCCGTCGGTAAGTCTTAGGAGTAGCTGGTCCAGATTGCTGGTGTAACAGCAGGGATTTATTTTCTGTGCTTTAGCTTTTGAGCACAAAAGTGGTGTAAAAGGAAACTTTGTCACAAAGTTAACTGTTACAGCTTTATTTATTTATTTTTGAGACAGAGTCTTATTCTGTCTCCCAGGCTAGAGTGCAGTGACATGATCATTGCTCACTGCAGCCTTGAACTCCTAGGCTCAAGCAAGCCTCCTGCTTTAGCTGGGACTACAGGTGTGCGTGCACCACAATGCCCGGCTAATTTTTTTATTTTCTGTAGAGTTGGGGTCTTGCTATTGCCCAGGCTCATCTTGAACTCCTGGCCTCAAGCAATCCTCCCACATTGGCCTCCTAAAGCGTTGGGATTATAGGTGTGAGGCACTGCTCCTGGCCACCAGCTTTTTGTATTTGAACATAGAAAATTATTTTAACTGAATCAGCTTTTTTTTTTTGAGACAGTCTCACTCTGTTGCCTGGGCTAGAGTGCATGCTGTGGCATCAGCCTAGCTCACAGCAACCTCAAACTCCTGGGCTCAAGCAATCCTTCTGCCTCAGCCTCTCAAGTAGTTGGGACTACAGGCATGCGCCACCATGCCTGGCTGATTTTTTTCTATATATATTTAGTTGGCCAATTTCTATTTATAGTACAGGTGAGGTCTCGCTCTTGCTCAGGCTGGTTTCGAACTCCTGACCTTGAGGGATCCTCCTCAGCCTCCCAGAGTGCTAGGATTACAGGTGTGAGCCACCGCGCCTGGCCTTAACTGAATCAGCTAATTTTAAAAGTACTACTAAACTATTTATAATGGTTAGCAGAACTCATGAGCAATCTTAGCAAATAGAGGTATTAAGTTGAGATAGAAAGAGTTGCCCTTGAAGTCAGAGGACCCGGGGTGCCTACCACCTAATTGCTGATTTTAGACCAATTGTTTATTATCTTGGGACTTTACTTTTCTCATTTACAAATATCAGGATTATAATGAGAATTAAATGAGATAACCTGGGAAGTTCCTAGATAGCAATCTTTCTTTTTTTTTAGTCTTCTTAGCTGCTAGATGATAGAAAATAATCTAAGTAAAGACATTTGACTTGATATGGCTTGAATCCTGTAGGAAAAGCCTACATAGGAAAGGGTAGCATGCACAGGCCCAAAACTTCCTGACAGTTCTGCCATCTACTGCAGATGGACTTTACTGGAGAGGAACAACGATGGCTGCCAGCTTTTGAGAAAGTGATGTAGCCTTAATATCAGCAGAGGAGAGTCTGGGTACGCTCAGTCCTGATTAATAGGGGTAGGGGCTGGGTGGAAGGTGGCAGAAGGATGGCGTCTGTCCTACGTAGAGCTGCTTGTGTTATAACAATTGGGTTGGTCGAAGATGTTCAGTGGTAGCGGTGCCAGAAGACCTTAATGTACGAAACAGAAAAATGAGTATCCCCCTGGCACACCCCCAGCCTGCTGAATCACTGAAGCGGCACTCAGCCAACCAACTGAAGCTCTAGGGATTCCAACAGCAGCCAAATGAAAACCTGGAGAATTTGAGAAAAATCCATTCGGCTCACTTTTGGAGCATGGTTAGAGTTCATGCCGTCCAAGGAAAGCACCAATGTGGGCCCCGTGAGAGTATTGTAAGGGGGCGGGGGCATCCCCAGCATTGGAGGGAGCCCTTTGGAAGGTTTCCCATGATAAGCAAGGGTAAACTGAGAACATGTGAGGTGGGTAGGCTTTCAGCCTCTGAAGAAGTCTTCTGAGGGGGACAGGATTGTGAGTGATGATGCTGTTTTTATGTGGTCTTTTTATGTGGTTAGTCTCTTCCCATAATTTAGGGCTGGACCAAATGTCTCTCCTCAAATGTCCCTTTTCTGACTACTCGAGTTTCTTTTGAAATCATCTTGTTTACTGTCCGCTCTTACTGTAGTGTAAGTGCCATTGAGGCAGGGCCTGAGCGTGGTTTGTGGTCCAGGCTAGGGACATGACGCTGCCCAGCGGCAGGGCTCGCAAGCAGAGCTGGCTTAAAAGCAGCATCCCTCAAACTTGGTGCCTGGTTTGGGGCGT